>CM065698.1:202482-225480 GCA_017654935.2 Phymorhynchus buccinoides
ACCACGAGTAGCAATATATGATGTCAAAAACCAACCATGCTTATTAAATTGTTCATGAAGGATGTCAATGCGCTGGAAAAATTGTAAGGCCACATCTTTGATCAGACTGAGACCCCCACATTATACCACGAGTAGCAATATATGTCAAAAACCAACCATGCTTATTAAATTGTTCATGAAGGATGTCAATGCGCTGGAAGGATGTAAGGCCACATCTTTGATCAGACTGAGACCCCCACATTATACCACGAGTAGCAATATATGATGTCAAAAACCAACCATGCTTATTAAATTGTTCATGAAGGATGTCAATGCGCTGGAAGGATGTAAGGCCACATCTTTGATCAGACTGAGACCCCCACATTATACCACGAGTAGCAATATATGATGTCAAAAACCAACCATGCTTATTAAATTGTTCATGGAGGATGTCAATGCGCTGGAAAGATGTAAGGCCACATCTTTTATCAGACTGAGACCCCCACATTATACCACGAGTAGCAATATATGTCAAAAACCAACCATGCTTATTAAATTGTTCATGAAGGATGTCAATGCGCTGGAAGGATGCAAGGCCACATCTTTGATCAGACTGAGACCCCCACATTATACCACGAGTAGCAATATATGTCAAAAACCAACCATGCTTATTAAATTGTTCATGGAGGATGTCAATGCGCTGGAAAGATGTAAGGCCACATCTTTTATCAGACTGAGACCCCCACATTATACCACGAGTAGCAATATATGTCAAAAACCAACCATGCTTATTAAATTGTTCATGAAGGATGTCAATGCGCTGGAAGGATGTAGGCCACATCTTTGATCAGACTGAGACCCCCACATTATACCACGAGTAGCAATATATGATGTCAAAAACCAACCATGCTTATTAAATTGTTCATGAAGGATGTCAATGCGCTGGAAGGATGTAAGGCCACATCTTTGATCAGACTGAGACCCCCACATTATACCACGAGTAGCAATATATGATGTCAAAAACCAACCATGCTTATTAAATTGTTCATGAAGGATGTCAATGCGCTGGAAGGATGTAAGCAAACTATGGGAAACGCTCGCCTGCTTCTTTGCTTCAGTGAAAATTAATTACATTTGAAATATGTTTCTTTTTTCTTGCTATGGACAGTGTACAGTGGTACCCCTCTAATAAGACCTTCAAAGTGCAGTGGGAAAAAAGTCTTATCTGAGGGATGGTCTTATTAGAGAGAACCAAGCACAAAACCAGTCCCAAACTTTCTCGACGATGACCATGGTTTCTGTTTTTCTTACTTTTGCTAGTTTCCTGCCCCTTGATTATGTTTTGGATCTGTGTTTTGCCGACACTGAGCGAGTTCGCAATTGCGATCGCAGTCTCCCCTTTCTCACTTCTTTCCACAACACGGACGCATTCTTCCAATGTCAATTGTTTTCTTTTCCGAGTCGCCATATCGATCACTGACTTGAAGAACAGAGAGTAGCGGGCCCTTCTACAAGTCGCATGAGTACATGGGGCGTAACTCTCCAAGCAAAAGTTAGGGGGCGCGCTTCCAATGGAAATTCCATGTTTACATTTCTGACTACTTTTCATCGAGAGATCGATTTGCACGAAACTGACTGCAAAAAGATAAGATTGCGGTCGCATCTCAATCCCTGAAATCGGGTCGTAAGTCGGAACTCAGGAAAAGTCGTATTTGCGGCATAGGATATATAGTGGAATGTGTTCGGGAAAAAAAAATCAGTCGTATGTGAGGAGAAGTCGCATTTGCGAGCGTCTTATTAGAAGGGTACTACTGTAGTATAAAGCAGGCAAAACAACGTCAGATTTACATGGAAAATTTGGTGGAAGGGGAGTGGGAAATATTATGGTGACCTTGTAGTCTGCCAAATGCCCTGCCACTTTCAGACATAACAAATAGGATTAATGAAATTGGTGGGGAGGGGGAGGGGAAAATGCATAATATGGTAACCTTGTAGTCTGCAAAATGCCCTGCCACTTTCACACACAACAGGCATAACAAATAGGATTAATGAAATTGGTGGGGAGGGGGAGGGGGAAACATATCAGTGAAATTCAAAAACCTCGTATCTCAATTTTAAAAAAAGTTACATACATAGTCAGCTCTCTCATTTTTCCCGCCACCTTCCACCAAAAGCTTGTATCTCTAACGACTTTCTATCTGGGGTAAATGAGGTTGTGTAAATAGAAGAAAAACTTGTAAGTCCCAAATTCAGATCTAGTTAAGGACAAAAACCTCGTATCTTCGTTCTTTTCAAGTCTAAATTAAAAAAAATTAAAAAGTAATTTTAACAAAATGCAGGACTAAACTCGCAATGTTTTGAACGATATATTCATCATAGTTAATCAATTGCAGGACTAAACTCGCAATGTCTTGAACGACATATTCATCATAGTTAATCAATTGTGGTCAACAGCGGTTAATTTTTTAAAGTTTTTTTCATTTTTCTCAAAACTACCATAATTGAGATACGAGGTTTTTGAATTTCACCGTCGATGTGGTTCACTTGTAGTCTGCAAAATGCCGTAGACAGTCGCATACAACAGGCACAACAAATAGGATCAAAACTTCCATCATTGAGATACGAGGTTTTTGAATTTCACCGTTGATGTGGTTCACTTGTAGTCTGCAAAATGCTGTAAACAGTCGCATACAACAGGCACAACAAATAGGATCAAAACTTCCATAAATTAATACAGGAATGCTCATTAAACTACAACGATGAGGAGGAGGATTGATGATGATGATGTTGATGCTGATGATGTTGATGATAATGATGATGATTATTGATGATGATGACGATGATGATGTTATGCTATGCAGTGATGAGCGCTATGCTTCAGATGATGAATGTCAATGATGATGATGATGATGACGTAGAAGTAGTTTTGCCATCCCACCAGTAGCGATATGCTCCAGATGATCAGGTCATGATGAATGTCAATGATGATGATTGATGATGATGATGATGATGATGATGACATACCTGAGGGTAGAAGTAGTTTTGCCATCCACAAGTAGCGATATGCTCCAGATGATCAGGTCATGATGAACGTCAATGATGATGATGATGATGATGATGATGACGATGATGACATAACTGAGGGTAGAAGTAGTTTTGCCATCCCACCAGTAGCGATATGCTCCAGATGATCAGGTCATGATGAACGTCAATGATGATGATGATGATGACGATGATGATGACATACCTGAGGGTAGAAGTAGTTTTGCCATCCCACCAGTAGCGATATGCTCCAGATGATCAGGTCATGATGAACGTCAATGATGATGATGATGATGACGATGATGATGACATACCTGAGGGTAGAAGTAGTTTTGCCATCCCACCAGTAGCGATATGCTCCAGATGATCAGGTCGTGATGAACGTCAATCGTGATTCGTTTGGCTGCGTCACGCTGGCTAGCCACAAAACGCAGGCCTGTGTAGTAGTTGACCGTCTTACTAACAATGCGTCCTGTCACAATAATAATAATAATAATAATAACTGGCTAGCCACACAACGCAGGCCTGTGTAGTAGTTGACTGTCTTACTAACAATGCGTCCTGTCACAGCCACAAAACGCAGGCCTAATAATAATAATAATAATAACTGGCTAGCCACAAAACGCAGGCCTGTGTAGTAGTTGACTGTCTTGTTAACAATGCGTCCTGTCATAATAATAATAATAACTGGCTAGCCACAAAACGCAGGCCTGTGTAGTAGTTGACTGTCTTGCTGACAATGCGTCCTGTCACAATAATAATAATAATAATAATAATAACTGGCTAGCCACACAACGCAGGCCTGTGTAGTAGTTGACTGTCTTGCTGACAATGCGTCCTGTCACAATAATAATAATAATAATAACTGGCTAGCCACACAACGCAGGCCTGTGTAGTAGTTGACTGTCTTGCTGACAATGCGTCCTGTCACAATAATAATAATAATAATAATAATAACTGGCTAGCCACACAATGCAGGCCTGTGTATAAGTTGACTGTCTTGCTGACAATGCGTCCTGTCACAATAATAATAACTGGCTAGCCACACAACGCAGGCCTATGTAGTAGTTGGTCGTCTTGCTGACAATGCGTCCTGTCACAATAGTAATAATAATAATAATAATAACAATAATAACTAGATGGCTTATATTTGTCTTTAAGGCAAACATGACAGGATTCTCTCTTTTCATCAACCATCTTTACATCATCTTCAATCAAGTACCCCCCCCCCCCCCCCCTCTCTCTCTCTTTCTGTGGCGATATTGTTGTGGCCTATCGCAATTTCATAAGCTACTATACGTCACAGCTTACCTCAAGACACCAATGACGTCAGTGTCACTTTGCGTCACTGTAACACTACTATGACATACTCTAAATAGCATTCTATGCATTTTGTTGAAGGGATTTTGAGTAAATAAATTTGAAAATGTTTGTCCCCACTTCCAGTTGGCACTTCTGGCTCAGTTTCATATCGGAAGTGTTGCAAAGATACTCCTTAATAAACAGTGAAAATATGAATGCATTCCGCGAAGCCGTTTTCGAGTTATTCAAGATTGAATATTGGCCGAATTTGGCCATTGTTAGCCCATATTTCGGCATAATATTAGATATCTAGCATATCAGAATAGTGTCCGTCAATTTTCCTGTAAATTTCAGCGAAATCGGTTGAAAAACAAACAAAATGGTGAAAGTAGGTCAACCAAATTTACATATATTTGAATACTTCCAAAGTGTTTAACATATCGTCAACAAACTCCCAAATAAAAGCTGCCTGACCATAGCTGTGGCACTTCCGGTTCGTACTTCCGGTTGGGTTTTATACCGAAAGTGTTGCAAATCTATTTTGTAGTAAATTCTGAAAATATGAACGAAATCCGTTCAGCCGTTTTTGAGATATTCAAGATTGAAATTTCGCCGATTTCGCGTTTTTTCGGCCATATTTTGCCGACAATTCGGCGAAATCATTTAATATTAAAAATTTCACATACCCATAAGGTCCTGCAACTTTTCTGAAAATTTCAGCCAAATCGGACAAAAAAAGGGGAAGAAAAAGAAAAAAAAAAGAAAGAATTTTGACGAATGCAATAGTATTCTCCATTTATGGAGAATCAAAATAATAATAACTGGCTAGCCACACATTCATTGTACACACAGGATGTAGTTTGATAGGAGAATGGAGAGTTGACCTTGTATAACCTCTCACCATTCATTGTACACACAGGATGTAGTTTGATAGAATGGAGAGTTGACCTTGTATAACCTCTCTCCATCTCACCATTCATTGTACACACAGGATGTAGTTTGATAGAATGGAGACTTGACCTTGTATACCCTCTCACCATTCATTGTACACACAGGATGTAGTTTGATAGGATGGAGAGTTGACCTTGTATACCCTCTCTCCATCTCACCATTCATTGTACACACAGGATGTAGTTTGATAGGAGAATGGAGAGTTGACCTTGTATACCCTCTCACCATTCATTGTACACACAGGATGTAGTTTGATAGGATGGAGAGTTGACCTTGTATAACCTCTCTCCATCTCACCATTCATTGTACACACAGGATGTAGTTTGATAGGATGGAGAGTTGACCTTGTATAACCTCTCTCCATCTCACCATTCATTGTACACACAGGATGTAGTTTGATAGGATGGAGAGTTGACCTTGTATACCCTCTCTCCATCTCACCATTCATTGTACACACAGGATGTAGTTTGATAGGATGGAGAGTTGACCTTGTATAACCTCTCTCCATCTCACCATTCATTGTACACACAGGATGTAGTTTGATAGGATGGAGAGTTGACCTTGTATAACCTTTCTCCATCTCACCATTCATTGTACACACAGGATGTAGTTTGATAGAATGGAGAGTTGACCTTGTATAACCTCTCTCCATCTCACCATTCATTGTACACACACAATTACAAGACGGTCCTCCACACAGCTAGCCTCTATATCACAGAAAATATAACAACTGACTAATGATCTCCACACAGCTAGCCTCTATATCAGAAAATATATGACTAATGATCTCCACACAGCTAGCCTCTATATCACAGAAAATATAACAACTGACTAATGATCTCCACACAGCTAGCCTCTATATCACAGAACATATAACAACTGACTAATGATCTCCACACAGCTAGCCTCTATATCACAGAAAATATAACAACTGACTAATGATCTCCACACAGCTAGCCTCTATATCACAGAAAATATAACAACTGACTAATGATCTCCACACAGCTAGCCTCTATATCAGAAAATATAACTGACTAATGATCTCCACACAGCTAGCCTCTATATCAGAAAATATAACTGACTAATGATCTCCACACAGCTAGCCTCTATATCACAGAAAATATAACAAACTGACTAATGATCTCCACACAGCTAGCCTCTATATCACAGAAAAATATAACTGACTAATGATCTCCACGCAGCTAGCCTCTATATCACAGAAAATATAACTGACTAATGATCACCATGCAGCTAGCCTCTATATCACAGAAAATATAACAACTGACTTAATGATCTCTACACAGCTAGCCTCTATATCAGAAAATATAACTGACTAATGATCTCCACACAGCTAGCCTCTATATCACAGAAAATATAACAAACAACTGACTAATGATCTCCACACAGCTAGCCTCTATATCAGAAAATATAACTGACTAATGATCTCCACACAGCTAGCCTCTATATCACAGAAAATATAACAAACAACTGACTAATGATCTCCACACAGCTAGCCTCTATATCAGAAAATATAACTGACTAATGATCTCCACACAGCTAGCCTCTATATCACAGAAAATATAACAAACTGACTAATGATCTCCACACAGCTAGCCTCTATATCACAGAAAATATAACTGACTAATGATCTCCACACAGCTAGCCTCTATATCACAGAAAATATAACAACTGACTTAATGATCTCTACACAGCTAGCCTCTATATCAGAAAAAATAACTGACTAATGATCTCCACACAGCTAGCCTCTATATCACAGAAAATATAACAACTGACTAATGATCTCCACACAGCTAGCCTCTATATCACAGAAAATATAACTGACTAATGATCTCCACGCAGCTAGCCTCTCTATCAGAAAATATCTGACTAATGATCTCCACACAGCTAGCCTCTATATCACAGAAAATATAACAAACTGACTAATGATCTCCACACAGCTAGCCTCTATATCAGAAAATATAACTGACTAATGATCTCCACACAGCTAGCCTCTATATCACAGAAAATATAACAAACTGACTAATGATCTCCACACAGCTAGCCTCTATATCACAGAAAAATATAACTGACTAATGATCTCCACGAGCTAGCCTCTATATCACAGAAAATATAACTGACTAATGATCACCATGCAGCTAGCCTCTATATCACAGAAAATATAACACCTGACTTAATGATCTCCACACAGCTAGCCTCTATATCACAGAAAATATAACAACTGACTAATGATCTCCACACAGCTAGCCTCTATATCACAGAAAATATAACAACTGACTAATGATCTCCACACAGCTAGCCTCTATATCACAGAAAATATAACAAACTGACTAATGATCTCTACACAGCTAGCCTCTATATCAGAAAATATAACTGACTAATGATCTCCACACAGCTAGCCTCTATATCACAGAAAATATAACAACTGACTAATGATCTCCACACAGCTAGCCTCTATATCAGAAAATATAACTGACTAATGATCTCCACGCAGCTAGCCTCTATATCACAGAAAATATAACTGACTAATGATCTCCACACAGCTAGCCTCTATATCACAGAAAATATAACTGACTAATGATCTCCACAAAGCTAGCCTCTATATCACAGAAAATATAACAAACAACTGACTAATGATCTCCACACAGCTAGCCTCTATATCACAGAAAATATAACAACTGACTAATGATCTCCACACATCTAGCCTCTATATCACAGAAAATATAACTGACTAATGATCTCCACACAGCTAGCCTCTCTATCAGAAAATATAACAACTGACTTAATGATCTCCACACAGCTAGCCTCTCTATCAGAAAATATAACAACTGACTTAATGATTCAAAAAATATAACAACTGACTTAATGATCTCCACACAGCTAGCCTCTCAATCAGAAAATATAACTGACTAATGATCTCCACGCAGCTAGCCTCTATATCACAGAAAATATAACTGACTAATGATCTCCACACAGCTAGCCTCTATATCACAAAAAATAAACTGACTAATGATCTCCACACAGCTAGCCTCTATATCAGAAAATATAACTGACTAATGATCTCCACACAGCTAGCCTCTATATCAGAAAATATAACAACTGACTAATGATCTCCACAAAGCTAGCCTCTATATCACAGAAAATATAACTGACTAATGATCTCCACACAGCTAGCCTCTCTATCAGAAAATATAACTGACTAATGATCTCCACACAGCTAATATCAGAAAATATAACTGACTAATGATCTCCACACAGCTAGCCTCTATATCACAGAAAATATAACAAACAACTGACTAATGATCTCCACACAGCTAGCCTCTATATCAGAAAATATAACTGACTAATGATCTCCACACAGCTAGCCTCTATATCACAGAAAATATAACAACTGACTAATGATCTCCACACAGCTAGCCTCTATATCACAGAAAATATAACAACTGACTAATGATCTCCACACAGCTAGCCTCTATATCACAGAAAATATAACAACTGACTAATGATCTCCACACAGCTAGCCTCTATATCAGAAAATATAACTGACTAATGATCTCCACACAGCTAGCCTCTATATCACAGAAAATATAACAACTGACTAATGATCTCCACACAGCTAGCCTCTATATCACAGAAAATATAAAATGATCTATAATGATCTCCACGCAGCTAGACTAACTGATCTCCACACAGCTAGCCTCTATATCACAGAAAATATAACTGACTAATGATCTCCACACAGCTAGCCTCTATATCACAGAAAATATAACTGACTAATGATCTCCACACAGCTAGCCTCTATATCACAGAAAATATAACAAACTGACTAATGATCTCCACACAGCTAGCCTCTATATCACAGAAAATATAACAACTGACTAATGATCTCCACACAGCTAGCCTCTATATCACAGAAAATATAACTGACTAATGATCTCCACACAGCTAGCCTCTATATCACAGAAAATATAACAACTGACTAATGATCTCCACACAGCTAGCCTCTATATCACAGAAAATATAACAACTGACTAATGATCTCCACACAGCTAGCCTCTATATCACAGAAAATATAACTGATAACCACACAGCTGACTCTAATCACAGAAAATCTAACAACAACTGACTAATGATCTCCACCTAGCTCTATATCACAGAAAATATAACAACTGACTAATGATCTCCACACAGCTAGCCTCTATATCACAGAAAATATAACAACTGACTTAATGATCTCCACACAGCTAGCCTCTCTATCAGAAAATATAACTGACTAATGATCTCCACACAGCTAGCCTCTATATCACAGAAAATATAACTGACTAATGATCTCCACACAGCTAGCCTCTATATCACAGAAAATATAACTGACTAATGATCTCCACACAGCTAGCCTCTATATCAGAAAATATAACTGACTAATGATCTCCACGCAGCTAGCCTCTATATCACAGAAAATATAACTGACTAATGATCTCCACACAGCTAGCCTCTATATCACAGAAAATATAACAACTGACTAATGATCTCCACACAGCTAGCCTCTATATCACAGAAAATATAACAACTGACTAATGATCTCCACACAGCTAGCCTCTATATCACAGAAAATATAACTGACTAATGACTCCAATGATCTCCACTTAATGATCAGCTAGCCTCTATATAACAGAAAATATATAACAACTGACTTAATGATCTCCACACAGCTAGCCTCTATATCAGAAAATATAACTGACTAATGATCTCCACACAGCTAGCCTCTATATCACAGAAAATATAACTGACTAATGATCTCCACACAGCTAGCCTCTATATCACAGAAAATATAACTGACTAATGATCTCCAATATAACAGAAAATGACTAATGATCTCCACACAGCTAGCCTCTATATCAGAAAATATAACAACTGACTAATGATCTCCACACAGCTAGCCTCTATATCACAGAAAATATAACAAACTGACTAATGATCTCCACACAGCTAGCCTCTATATCACAGAAAATATAACAAACAACTGACTAATGATCTCCACACAGCTAGCCTCTATATCAGAAAATATAACAACTGACTAATGATCTCCACACAGCTAGCCTCTATATCAGAAAATATAACAACTGACTAATGATCTCCACACAGCTAGCCTCTATATCACAGAAAATATAACAACTGACTAATGATCTCCACACAGCTAGCCTCTATATCAGAAAATATAACAACTGACTAATGATCTCCACACAGCTAGCCTCTATATCACAGAAAATATAACAACTGACTAATGATCTCCACACAGCTAGCCTCTATATCAGAAAATATAACTGACTAATGATCTCCACACAGCTAGCCTCTATATCACAGAAAATATAACAAACAACTGACTAATGATCTCCACACAGCTAGCCTCTATATCAGAAAATATAACTGACTAATGATCTCCACACAGCTAGCCTCTATATCACAGAAAATATAACAAACTGACTAATGATCTCCACACAGCTAGCCTCTATATCATAACAGAAAATATAACAACTGACTAATGATCTCCACACAGCTAGCCTCTATATCAGAAAATATAACTGACTAATGATCTCCACACAGCTAGCCTCTATATCACAGAAAATATAACAAACTGACTAATGATCTCCACACAGCTAGCCTCTATATCACAGAAAATATAACTGACTAATGATCTCCACACAGCTAGCCTCTATATCACAGAAAATATAACTGACTAATGATCTCCACACAGCTAGCCTCTATATCACAGAAAATATAACAAACTGACTAATGATCTCCACACAGCTAGCCTCTATATCAGAAAATATAACAACTGACTAATGATCTCCACACAGCTAGCCTCTATATCACAGAAAATATAACAACTGACTAATGATCTCCACACAGCTAGCCTCTATCTATATCTCCACACAGCTAATATCATATAACTGACTAATGATCTCCACACAGCTAGCCTCTATATCACAGAAAAATAACTGACTAATGATCTCCACACAGCTAGCCTCTATATCACAGAAAATATAACTGACTAATGATCTCCACACAGCTAGCCTCTATATCAGAAAATATAACTGACTAATGATCTCCACACAGCTAGCCTCTATATCACAGAAAATATAACAAACACTGACTAATGATCTCCACACAGCTAGCCTCTATATCACAGAAAATATAACAACTGACTAATGATCTCCACACAGCTAGCCTCTATATCACAGAAAATATAACTGACTAATGATCTCCACACAGCTAGCCTCTATATCAGAAAATATAACAACTGACTAATGATCTCCACACAGCTAGCCTCTATATCACAGAAAATATAACAACTGACTAATGATCTGACTCTAATGATCTCCACCTCTACAGCTAGCCTCTATATCAGAAAATATAACTGACTAATGATCTCCACACAGCTAGCCTCTATATCACAGAAAATATAACTGACTAATGATCTCCACACAGCTAGCCTCTATATCAGAAAATATAACAAACTGACTAATGATCTCCACACAGCTAGCCTCTATATCACAGAAAAATATAACTGACTAATGATCTCCACACAGCTAGCCTCTATATCACAGAAAATATAACTGACTAATGATCTCCACACAGCTAGCCTCTATATCACAGAAAATATAACAAACTGAAAATATAACAAAAATATAACTGACTAATGATCTCCACACAGCTAGCCTCTATATCACAGAAAATATAACCTAATGATCTCCACACAGCTAGCCTCTATATCAGAAAATATAACAACTGACTAATGATCTCCACACAGCTAGCCTCTATATCACAGAAAATATAACAGATCTCCAAATATCACAGAAAATATAACTGACTAATATAACAACTGATCTCCACACAGCTAGCCTCTATATCAGAAAATATAACTGACTAATGATCTCCACACAGCTAGCCTCTATATCACAATAAAATATAACTGACTAATGATCTCCACACAGCTAGCCTCTATATCACAGAAAATATAACTGACTAATGATCTCCACACAGCTAGCCTCTATATCACAGAAAATATAACTGACTAATGATCTCCACAAAGCTGACTAATGATCTCCACACAGCTAGCCTCTATATCACAGAAAATATAACAACTGACTAATGATCTCCACACATCTAGCCTCTATATCACAGAAAATATAACTGACTAATGATCTCCACACAGCTAGCCTCTCTATCAGAAAATATAACAACTGACTTAATGATCTCCACACAGCTAGCCTCTCTATCAGAAAATATAACAACTGACTTAATGATCTCCACACAGCTAGCCTCTATTCAAAAAATATAACAACTGACTTAATGATCTCCACACAGCTAGCCTCTCAATCAGAAAATATAACTGACTAATGATCTCCACGCAGCTAGCCTCTATATCACAGAAAATATAACTGACTAATGATCTCCACACAGCTAGCCTCTATATCACAGAAAATATAACTGACTAATGATCTCCACAAAGCTAGCCGCTATATCAGAAAATATAACTGACTAATGATCTCCACGCAGCTAGCCTCTATATCAGAAAATATAACAACTGACTAATGATCTCCACAAAGCTAGCCTCTATCTCACAGAAAATATAACTGACTAATGATCTCCACACAGCTAGCCTCTCTATCAGACAATATAACAACTGACTAATGATCTCCACGCAGCTAGCCTCTATATCACAGAAAATATAACTAACAACTGACTAATGATCTCCACACAGCTAGCCTCTATATCACAGAAAATATAACAAACAACTGACTAATGATCTCCACGCAGCTAGCCTCTATATCAGAAAATATAACAACTGACTAATGATCTCCACACAGCTAGCCTCTATATCAGAAAATATAACAACTGACTAATAATGATCTCCACACAGTTAGCCTCTATATCACAGAAAATATAACAACTGACTAATGATCTCCACGCAGCTAGCCTCTATATCAGAAAATATAACAACTGACTAATGATCTCCACACAGCTAGCCTCTATATCACAGAAAATATAACAACTGACTTAATGATCTCCACACAGCTACCCTCTATATCAGAAAATATAACTGACTAATGATCTCCACACAGCTAGCCTCTATATCACAGAAAATATAACAAACAACTGACTAATGATCTCCACACAGCTAGCCTCTATATCAGAAAATATAACTGACTAATGATCTCCACACAGCTAGCCTCTATATCACAGAAAATATAACAAACTGACTAATGATCTCCACACAGCTAGCCTCTATATCACAGAAAAATATAACTGACTAATGATCTCCACGCAGCTAGCCTCTATATCACAGAAAATATAACAACTGACTTAATGATCTCTACACAGCTAGCCTCTATATCAGAAAATATAACTGACTAATGATCTCCACACAGCTAGCCTCTATATCACAGAAAATATAACAAACAACTGACTAATGATCTCCACACAGCTAGCCTCTATATCACAGAAAATATAACAACTGACTAATGATCTCCACACAGCTAGCCTCTATATCACAGAAAATATAACTAACAACTGACTAATGATCTCCATGCAGCTAGCCTCTATATCACAGAAAATATAACTAACAACTGACTAATGATCTCCACACAGCTAACCTCTATATCACAGAAAATATAACAACTGACTAATGATCTCCACGCAGCTAGCCTCTATATCACAGAAAATATAACAACTGACTTAATGATCTCCACACAGCTAGCCTCTCTATCAGAAAATATAACTGACTAATGATCTCCACGCAGCTAGCCTCTATATCACAGAAAATATAACTGACTAATGATCTCCACACAGTTAGCCTCTATATCACCGACAAAATAACTGACTAATGATCTCCACACAGCTAGCCGCTATATCAGAAAATATAACTGACTAATGATCTCCACGCAGCTAGCCTCTATATCACAGAAAATATAACTGACTAATGATCTCCACAAAGCTAGCCTCTATATAACAGAAAATATAACAAACAACTGACTAATGATCTCCACACAGCTAGCCTCTATATCAGAAAATATAACAAATGACTAATGATCTCCACACAGCTAGCCTCTATATCACAGAAAATATAACAACTGACTAATGATCTCCACACAGCTAGCCTCTCTATCAGAAAATATAACAACTGACTTAATGATCTCCACACAGCTAGCCTCTCTATCAGAAAATATAACAACTGACTTAATGATCTCCACACAGCTAGCCTCTCTATCAGAAAATATAACAACTGACTTAATGATCTCCACACAGCTAGCCTCTCTATCAGAAAATATAACAACTGACTAATGATCTCCACACAGCTAGCCTCTATATCAGAAAATATAAACTGAAATGATCTGACTTAATGATCTCCACACAGCCACTAGCCTCTATATCAGAAAATATAACTGACTAATGATCTCCACACAGCTAGCCTCTATATCAGAAAATATAACAACTGACTAATGATCTCCACACAGCTAGCCTCTATATCAGAAAATATAACAAACTGACTAATGATCTCCACACAGCTAGCCTCTATATCACAGAAAAATATAACTGACTAATGATCTCCACACAGCTAGCCTCTATATCACAGAAAATATAACAACTGACTAATGATCTCCACGCAGCTAGCCTCTATATCAGAAAATATCTGACTAATGATCTCCACACAGCTAGCCTCTATATCACAGAAAATATAACAAACAACTGACTAATGATCTCCACACAGCTAGCCTCTATATCAGAAAATATAACTGACTAATGATCTCCACACAGCTAGCCTCTATATCACAGAAAATATAACAAACTGACTTAATGATCTCCACACAGCTAGCCTCTATATCACAGAAAAATATAACTGACTAATGATCTCCACACAGCTAGCCTCTATATCACAGAAAATATAACTGACTAATGATCTCCATGCAGCTAGCCTCTATATCACAGAAAATATAACACCTGACTAATGATCTCAGACAGCTAGCCTCTATATCAGAAAATATATAACTGACTAATGATCTCCACACAGCTAGCCTCTATATCACAGAAAATATAACAACTGACTAATGATCTCCACACAGCTAGCCTCTATATCACAGAAAATATAACTGACTAATGATCTCCACACAGCTAGCCTCTATATCACAGAAAATATAACTGACTAATGATCTCCACACAGCTAGCCTCTATATCACAGAAAATATAACAAACAACTGACTAATGATCTCCACACAGCTAGCCTCTATATCACAGAAAATATAACAACTGACTAATGATCTCCACACAGCTAGCCTCTATATCACAGAAAATATAACAACTGACTAATGATCTCCACACAGCTAGCCTCTATATCAGAAAATATAACAACTGACTAATGATCTCCACACAGCTAGCCTCTATATCACAGAAAATATAACAACTGACTTAATGATCTCCACACAGCTAGCCTCTATATCACAGAAAATATAACAAATGATCTCCACACTGACTAATGATCTCCACACAGCTAGCCTCTATATCACAGAAAATAACTGACTAATGATCTCCACACAGCTAGCCTCTATATCATCAGAAAATATAACTGACTAATGATCTCCACACAGCTAGCCTCTATATCACAGAAAATATAACAACTGACTAATGATCTCCACACAGCTAGCCTCTATATCACAGAAAATATAACTGACTAATGATCTCCACACAGCTAGCCTCTATATCAGAAAATATAACAACTGACTAATGATCTCCACAAAGCTAGCCTCTATATCACAGAAAATATAACTGACTAATGATCTCCACACAGCTAGCCTCTATATCAGAAAATATAACTGACTAATGATCTCCACACAGCTAGCCTCTATATCAGAAAATATAACAACTGACTAATGATCTCCACACAGCTAGCCTCTATATCACAGAAAATATAACTGACTAATGATCTCCACACAGCTAGCCTCTATATCACAGAAAATAACTAACAACTGACTAATGATCTCCACACAGCTAGCCTCTATATCACACAAAGAATCAATATAACAACTGACTAATGATCTCCACACAGCTAGCCTCTATATCACAGAAAATATAACAACTGACTAATGATCTCCACACAGCTAGCCTCTATATCACAGAAAATATAACAACTGACTAATGATCTCCACACAGCTAGCCTCTATATCACAGAAAATATAACTGACTAATGATCTCCACACAGCTAGCCTCTATATCACAGAAAATATAATATCACAGAAAATATAACAACTGACTAATGATCTCCACACACCTCTATATCACAGATGATCTCCACACAGCTATCTATATCAGAAAATATAACAACTGACTAATGATCTCCACACAGCTAGCCTCTATATCAGAAAATATAACTGACTAATGATCTCCACACAGCTAGCCTCTATATCACAGAAAATATAACAACTGACTAATGATCTCCACACAGCTAGCCTCTATATCAGAAAATATAACTGACTAATGATCTCCACACAGCTAGCCTCTATATCAGAAAATATAACAAACTGACTAATGATCTCCACACAGCTAGCCTCTATATCAGAAAATATAACAACTGACTAATGATCTCCACACAGCTAGCCTCTATATCACAGAAAATATAACAAACTGACTAATGATCTCCACACAGCTAGCCTCTATATCACAGAAAATATAACAACTGACTAATGATCTCCACACAGCTAGCCTCTATATCACAGAAAATATAACAAACTGACTAATGATCTCCACACAGCTAGCCTCTATATCACTAATGAAAATATAACTGACTAATGATCTCCACACAGCTAGCCTCTATATCACAGAAAATATAACACTAATGATCTCCACACAGCTAGCCTCTATATCAAAAATATAACTGACTAATGATCTCCACACAGCTAGCCTCTATATCACAGAAAATATAACAACTGACTAATGATCTCCACACAGCTAGCCTCTATATCACAGAAAATATAACTGACTAATGATCTCCACACAGCTAGACTAATGATCTCCACACAGCTAGCCTCTATATCACAGAAAATATAACTGACTAATGATCTCCACGCAGCTAGCCTCTATATCACAGAAAATATAACAACTGACTAATGATCTCCACACAGCTAGCCTCTATATCACAGAAAATATAACTGACTAATGATCTCCACACAGCTAGCCTCTATATCATATCAGAAAATATAACTGACTAATGATCTCCACACAGCTAGCCTCTATATCACAGAAAATATAACTGACTAATGATCTCCACACAGCTAGCCTCTATATCACAGAAAATATAACAACTGACTAATGATCTCCACACAGCTAGCCTCTATATCACAGAAAATATAACAACTGACTAATGATCTCCACACAGCTAGCCTCTATATCATCACTAATGATCTCCACAAGCTAGCCTCTATATCACACTGACTAATGATCTCCACACAGCTAGCCTCTATATCACAGAAAATATAACAAACTGACTAATGATCTCCACACAGCTAGCCTCTATATCACAGAAAATATAACAACTGACTAATGATCTCCACACAGCTAGCCTCTATATCAGAAAATATAACAACTGACTAATGATCTCCACACAGCTAGCCTCTATATCACAGAAAATATAACAACTGACTAATGATCTCCACACAGCTAGCCTCTATATCACAGAAAATATAACTGACTAATGATCTCCACACAGCTAGCCTCTATATCACAGAAAATATAACTGACTAATGATCTCCACACAGCTAGCCTCTATATCACAGAAAATATAACTGACTAATGATCTCCACACAGCTAGCCTCTATATCACAGAAAATATAACTGACTAATGATCTCCACACAGCTAGCCTCTATATCACAGAAAATATAACAACTGACTAATGATCTCCACACAGCTAGCCTCTATATCAGAAAAAATATAACTGACTAATGATCTCCACACAGCTAGCCTCTATATCACAGAAAATATAACTGACTAATGATCTCCACACAGCTAGCCTCTATATCACAGAAAATATAACTGACTAATGATCTCCACACAGCTAGCCTCTATATCACAGAAAATATAACTGACTAATGATCTCCACACAGCTAGCCTCTATATCACAGAAAATATAACTGACTAATGATCTCCACAGCAGCTAGCCTCTATATCACAGAAAATATAACAACTGACTAATGATCTCCACACAGCTAGCCTCTATATCAGAAAATATAACAACTGACTTAATGATCTCCACACAGCTAGCCTCTATATCAGAAAATATATAACTGACTAATGATCTCCACACAGCTAGCCTCTATATCACAGAAAATATAACAACTGACTAATGATCTCCACACAGCTAGCCTCTATATCACAGAAAATATAACACTAATGATCTCCAAAGCTAGCCTATATCAAAAAATATAACTGACTAATGATCTCCACACAGCTAGCCTCTATATCACAGAAAATATAACAAACTGACTAATGATCTCCACACAGCTAGCCTCTATATCACAGAAAATATAAACTAATATCTCCACACAACCTGACTGACTAATGATCTCCACACAGCTAGCCTCTATATCACAGAAAATATAACTAGCCTCTACACAGAAAATATAATGACTAATGATCTCCACACAGCTAGCCTCTATATCAGAAAATATAACTGACTAATGATCTCCACACAGCTAGCCTCTATATCAGAAAATATAACAACTGACTATATCACAGAAAATATAACAACTGACTAATGATCTCCACACAGCTAGCCTCTATATCACTAATGATCTCCACAAGCTAGCCTCTATATCAGAAAATATAACTGACTAATGATCTCCACACAGCTAGCCTCTATATCACAGAAAATATAACAACTGACTAATGATCTCCACACAGCTAGCCTCTATATCAGAAAATATAACTGACTAATGATCTCCAAAGCTAGCCTCTATATCAGAAAATATAACTGACTAATGATCTCCACACAGCTAGCCTCTATATCACAGAAAATATAACTGACTAATGATCTCCACACAGCTAGCCTCTATATCAGAAAATATAACAACTGACTAATGATCTCCACAGCAGCTAGCCTCTATATCACAGAAAATATAAAAACTGACTAATGATCTCCACACAGCTAGCCTCTATATCACAGAAAAATATAACTGACTAATGATCTCCACACAGCTAGCCTCTATATCACAGAAAAATATAACTGACTAATGATCTCCACACAGCTAGCCTCTATATCACAGAAAATATAACAAACTGACTAATGATCTCCACACAGCTAGCCTCTATATCACAGAAAATATAACAACTGACTAATGATCTCCACACAGCTAGCCTCTATATCACAGAAAATATAACAACTGACTAATGATCTCCACACAGCTAGCCTCTATATCACAGAAAATATAACAACTGACTAATGATCTCCACACAGCTAGCCTCTATATCACAGAAAATATAACAAACTGACTAATGATCTCCACACAGCTAGCCTCTATATCACAGAAAATATAACAAACTGACTAATGATCTCCACACAGCTAGCCTCTATATCACAAATGAAAATATAACAACTGACTAATGATCTCCACACAGCTAGCCTCTATATCACAGAAAATATACAACTGACTAATGATCTCCACACAGCTAGCCTCTATATCACAGAAAATATAACAACTGACTAATGATCTCCACACAGCTAGCCTCTATATCACAGAAAAATAAACTAATGATCTCCACACAGCTAGCCTCTATATCACAGAAAATATAACTCTAATGATCTCCACAGCTAGCCTCTATATCACAGAAAATATAACTGACTAATGATCTCCACACAGCTAGCCTCTATATCACAGAAAATATAACAAACAACTGACTAATGATCTCCACACAGCTAGCCTCTATATCACAGAAAATATAACAACTGACTTAATGATCTCCACACAGCTAGCCTCTATATCACAGAAAATATAACTGACTAATGATCTCCACACAGCTAGCCTCTATATCACAGAAAATATAACAACTGACTTAATGATCTCCACACAGCTAGCCTCTCTATCAGAAAATATAACAACTGACTAATGATCTCCACACAGCTAGCCTCTATATCACAGAAAATATAACTGACTAATGATCTCCACACAGCTAGCCTCTATATCACAGAAAATATAACTGACTAATGATCTCCACACAGCTAGCCTCTATATCACAGAAAATATAACTGAACTCCAACAGCTGACTATAATGATCTCCACACAGCTAGCCTCTATATCTCCACAGAAAATATAACTGAAATGATCAACTGACTAATGATCTCCACACAGCTAGCCTCTATATCACAGAAAATATAACAAATGACTAATGATCTCCACACAGCTAGCCTCTATATCACAGAAAATATAACAACTGACTAATGATCTCCACACAGCTAGCCTCTATATCAGAAAATATAACAAACTGACTAATGATCTCCACACAGCTAGCCTCTATATCACAGAAAATATAACAACTGACTAATGATCTCCACACAGCTAGCCTCTATATCACAAAATATAACAACTGACTAATGATCTCCACACAGCTAGCCTCTCTATCAGAAAATATAACAACTGACTAATGATCTCCACACAGCTAGCCTCTATATCACAGAAAATATAACAACTGACTAATGATCTCCACACAGCTAGCCTCTATATCAGAAAATATAACTGACTAATGATCTCCACACAGCTAGCCTCTATATCACAGAAAATATAACAAACAACTGACTAATGATCTCCACACAGCTAGCCTCTATATCAGAAAATATAACAACTGACTAATGATCTCCACACAGCTAGCCTCTATATCAGAAAATATAACAACTGACTAATGATCTCCACACAGCTAGCCTCTATATCACAGAAAATATAACAACTGACTAATGATCTCCACACAGCTAGCCTCTATATCACAGAAAATATAACAAACTGACTAATGATCTCCACACAGCTAGCCTCTATATCACAGAAAATATAACAACTGACTAATGATCTCCACACAGCTAGCCTCTATATCACAGAAAATATAACAAACTGACTAATGATCTCCACACAGCTAGCCTCTATATCACAGAAAATATAACTGACTAATGATCTCCACACAGCTAGCCTCTATATCAGAAAATATAACAGACTAATGATCTCCACACAGCTAGCCTCTATATCACAGAAAATATAACAACTGACTAATGATCTCCACACAGCTAGCCTCTATATCACAGAAAATATAACTGACAAATGACTAATGATCTCCACACAGCTAGCCTCTATATCACAGAAAATATAACTAATGATCTCCACACACTAATATCACAGAAAATATAACTGCCTCTACTGACTAATCTCCACACAGATATAACTGACTTAATGATCACACAGCTAGCCTCTATATCACAGAAAATATAACAACTGACTAATGATCTCCACACAGCTAGCCTCTATATCACAGAAAATATAACTGACTAATGATCTCCACACAGCTAGCCTCTATATCACAGAAAATATAACAAACAACTGACTAATGATCTCCACACAGCTAGCCTCTATATCACTATATCACAGAAAATATAACAAATAAACTGACTAATGATCTCCACACAGCTAGCCTCTATATCACAGAAAATATAACAAATGATCTCCAACTGACTAATGATCTCCACACAGCTAGCCTCTATATCACAGAAAATATAACAAAAAACTGACTAATGATCTCCACACAGCTAGCCTCTATATCACAGAAAATATAACTGACTAATGATCTCCACACAGCTAGCCTCTAGAAAATATAACCTGACTAATGATCTCCACACAGCTAGCCTCTATATCACAGAAAATATAACAACTGACTAATGATCTCCACACAGCTAGCCTCTATATCTAATGATCTCCACAAAATCTATATCACAAAAATATAACTGACTAATGATCTCCACACAGCTAGCCTCTATATCAGAAAATATAACTGACTAATGATCTCCACGCAGCTAGCCTCTATATCACAGAAAATATAACTGACTAATGATCTCCACACAGCTAGCCTCTATATCACAGAAAATATAACTGACTAATGATCTCCACACAGCTAGCCTCTATATCAGAAAATATAACTGACTAATGATCTCCACGCAGCTAGCCTCTATATCAGAAAATATAACTGACTAATGATCTCCACACAGCTAGCCTCTATATCACAGAAAATATAACAACTGACTAATGATCTCCACACAGCTAGCCTCTATATCACAGAAAATATAACTGACTAATGATCTCCACACAGCTAGCCTCTATATCACAGAAAATATAACTGACTAATGATCTCCACACAGCTAGCCTCTATATCACAGAAAATATAACAACTGACTAATGATCTCCACACAGCTAGCCTCTATATCACAGAAAATATAACAACTGACTGATAATGATCTCCACACAGCTAGCCTCTATATCACAGAAAATATAACTGACTAATGCTAGCCTCCACAAAGCTAGCCTCTATATCAGAAAATATAACTGACTAAATGATCTCCACACAGCTAGCCTCTATATCAGAAAATATAACTGACTAATGATCTCCACACAGCTAGCCTCTATATCAGA
>CM065698.1:225980-238480 GCA_017654935.2 Phymorhynchus buccinoides
AGATCATTAGTCAGTTGTTATTATTTTTCTGACATAGAGGCTAGCTGTGTGGAGATCATTAGTCAGTTAATTATTTCTGATAGAGAGGCTAGCCTGTGTGCGAGATCATTAAGGTCAGTTGTTATATTTCTGATAGAGAGCTAGCTGTGTGGAGTCATTAAGTAGTGTGTTATATTTATGATAGAGAGGCTAGCTTTTTAGATCATTAAGTCAGTTGTTTTCTTATATTCTGATAGATGAGGCTAGCTGTGTGGAGATCATTAAGTCAGTTGTTATATTTTCTGATAGAGAGGCTAGCTGTGTGGAGATCATTAAGTCAGTTGTATATTTCTGATAGAGAGTCTAGCTGTGTGGAGATCATTAGTAGTTGTATATGTTCTGTGATATAGAGGCTAGCTGTGTGGAGATCATTTGTCATTTGTATATTTTCTGATATAGAGGCTAGCTGTGTGGAGATCATTAGTCAGTGTTTGTTATATTTCTGTTCTATAGATGGCTAGCTTTGTGGAGAGTAATTAGTCAAGTTTATTTTCTGTGAATAGAGGCTAGCTGCGTGGAGATCATTAGTCAGTTATATTTTTCTGTGATATAGAGGCTAGCTGCTTGGAGATCATTAGTCAGTTATATTTTTCTGTGATATAGAGGCTAGCTGCTTGGAGATCATTAGTCAGTTATATTTTTCTGTGATATAGAGGCTAGCTGCTTGGAGATCATTAGTCAGTTATATTTTTCTGTGATATAGAGGCTAGCTGCTTGGAGATCATTAGTCAGTTATATTTTTCTGTGATATAGAGGCTAGCTGCGTGGAGATCATTAGTCAGTTGTTATGTTTTCTGATAGAGAGGCTAGCTGTGTGGAGATCATTAGTCAGTTGTTATATTTTCTGATAGAGAGGCTAGCTGTGTGGAGATCATTAAGTCAGTTGTTATATTAGCTGCGTGGAGATCATTAAGTCAGTTATATTTTCTGATAGAGAGGCTAGCTGTGTGGAGATCATTAGTCAGTTATATTTTCTGATATAGAGGCTAGCTGTGTGGAGATCATTAGTCAGTTATATTTTCTGATAGAGAGGCTAAAAGCTGTTTTTTTTGGTTTTGGTGGGGGGGAGGGGCTTTTATTAAGTCAGTTGTTATATTTTCTGATAGAGAGGCTAGCTGTGTGGAGATCATTAAGTCAGTTGTTATATTTTCTGTGATGATAGAGAGGCTAGCTGTGTGGAGATCATTAAGTCAGTTGTTTATATTTTCTGTGATATAGAGGCTAGATGTGTGGAGATCATTAAGTCAGTTGTTTGTTATATTTTCTGTTATAGAGAGGCTAGCTGTGTGGAGATCATTAAGTCAGTTGTTATATTTTCTGATAGAGAGGCTAGCTGCGTGGAGATCATTAGTCAGTTATATTTTATTTTTTTTTTTTTTTTCTGATATAGAGGCTAGCTGTGTGGAGATCATTAGTCAGTTGTTATATTTTATGTGATATAGAGGCTAGCTGTGTGGAGATCATTAGTCAGTTGTTATATTTTCTGTGATATAGAGGCTAGCTGTGTGGAGATCATTAGTCAGTTGTTTGTTATATTTTCTGTTATATAGAGGCTAGCTTTGTGGAGATCATTAGTCAGTTATATTTTCTGTGATATAGAGGCTAGCTGCGTGGAGATCATTAGTCAGTTATATTTTCTGATATAGCGGCTAGCTGTGTGGAGATCATTAGTCAGTTATTTTGTCGGTGATATAGAGGCTAGATCATGTCAGTGGAGATAGATAGCTGCGTGGAGATCAGTAGTCAGTTATATTTTCTGTGATATAGAGGCTAGCTGTGTGGAGATCATTAAGTCAGTTGTTATATTTTCTGATATAGAGGCTAGCTGCGTGGAGATCATTAGTCAGTTGTTTGGGTTGTTATATTTTTCTGTGATATAGAGGCTAGCTGTGTGGAGATCATTAGTCAGTTGTTATATTTTCTGTGATATAGAGGTTAGCTGTGTGGAGATCATTATTAGTCAGTTGTTATATTTTCTGTGATATAGAGGCTAGCTGCGTGGAGATCATTAGTCAGTTATATTTTCTGTGATATAGAGGCTAGCTGTGTGGAGATCATTAGTCAGTTTGTTATATTTTCTGTGATATAGAGGCTAGCTGTGTGGAGATCATTAGTCAGTTATATTTTCTGATATAGAGGCTAGCTTAGTGTGGAGATATAGAGGCTAGCTAGTCAGTTGTTATATTTTCTGTGATATAGAGGCTAGCTGTGTGGAGATCATTAGTCATTTATATTTTTCTGTGATATAGAGGCTAGCTGTGTGGAGATCATTAGTCAGTTGTTATATTTTCTGTGATATAGAGGCTAGCTGCGTGGAGATCATTAGTCAGTTATATTTTTCTGTGATATAGAGGCTAGCTGTGTGGAGATCATTAGTCAGTTTTTTATATTTTCTGTGATATAGAGGCTAGCTGTGTGGAGATCATTAGTCAGTTATATTTTCTGATATAGAGGCTAGCTGTCTTCCTCTAGCTGCGTGGAGATCATTAGTCAGTTGTTTGTTATATTTTCTGTGATATAGAGGTTAGCTGTGTGGAGATCATTAGTCAGTTGTTATATATTTTCTGTGATATAGAGGCTAGCTGCGTGGAGATCATTAAGTCAGTTATATTTTCTGATAGAGAGGCTAGCTGAGTGGAGATCATTAGTCAGTTGTTATATTTTATGATATAGAGGCTAGCTGCGTGGAGATCATTAGTCAGTTATATTTTCTGTGATATAGAGGCTAGCTGTGTGGAGATCATTAGTCAGTTGTTATATTTTCTGTGATATAGAGGCTAGCTGCGTGGAGATCATTAGTCAGTTATATTTTCTGATAGAGAGGCTAGCTGTGTGGAGATCATTAAGTCAGTTGTTATATTGATATAGAGGCTAGCTGCGTGGAGATCATTAGTCAGTTGTTATATTTTCTGATATAGAGGCTAGCTGCGTGGAGATCATTAAGTCAGTTATATTTTCTGATATAGAGGCTAGCTTTGTGGAGATCATTAGTCAGTTATATTTTCTGATATAGAGGCTAGCTGTGTGGAGATCATTAGTCAGTTATATTTTCTGTGATATAGAGGCTAGCTGCGTGGAGATCATTAGTCAGTTATATTTTCTGATATAGAGGCTAGCTGTGTGGAGATCATTAAGTCAGTTGTATTTTCTGTGATATAGAGGCTAGCTTGGAGATCATTAGTCAGTTATATTTTCTGATATAGAGGCTAGCTGTGTGGAGATCATTAAGTCAGTTGTTATATTTTCTGATATAGAGGCTAGCTGTGTGGAGATAATTAGTCAGTTATATTTTCTGTGATATATAGGCTAGCTGTGTGGAGATCATTAGTCAGTTGTTATATTTTCTGTGATATAGAGGCTAGCTGTGTGGAGATCATTAGTCAGTTGTTTGTTATATTTTATGTGATATAGAGGCTAGCTGTGTGGAGATAATTAGTCAGTTATATTTTGTGATATAGAGGCTAGCTGTGTGGAGATCATTAGTCAGTTTGTTATATTTTCTGATATAGAGGCTAGCTGTGTGGAGATCATTAGTCAGTTATTAGTTATATTTTCTGTGATATAGAGGCTAACTGTGTGGAGATCATTAGTCAGTTATATTTTCTGTGATATAGAGGCTAGCTGCGTGGAGATCATTAAGTCAGTTATATTTTCTGATAGAGAGGCTAGCTGAGTGGAGATCATTAGTCAGTTGTTATATTTTATGTGATATAGAGGCTAGCTGTGTGGAGATCATTAGTCAGTTGTTATATTTTCTGTGATATAGAGGTTAGCTGTGTGGAGATCATTAGTCAGTTTTTATATTTTATGATATAGAGGCTAGCTGAGTGGAGATCATTAGTCAGTTGTTATATTTTCTGTGATATAGAGGCTAGCTGTGTGGAGATCATTAGTCAGTTGTTATATTTTCTGTGATATAGAGGCTAGCTGTGTGGAGAGATCATTAAGTCAGTTGTTATATTTTCTGATATAGAGGCTAGCTGTGTGGAGATCATTAGTCAGTTATATTTTCTGATATAGAGGCTAGCTGCGTGGAGATCATTAGTCAGTTATATTTTTCTGTGATATAGAGGCTAGCTGTGTGGAGATCATTAGTCAGTTATTTATATTTTCTGTGATATAGAGGCTAGCTGTGTGGAGATCATTAGTCAGTTATTTTTATATTTTCTGATATAGAGGCTAGCTGTGTGGAGATCATTAGTCAGTTGTTTGTTATATTTTCTGTGATATAGAGGCTAGCTGTGTGGAGATCATTAGTCAGTTATATTTTCTGATATAGAGGCTAGCTGTGTGGAGATCATTAGTCAGTATTTTCTGATATAGAGGCTAGCTGTGTGGAGATCATTAGTCAGTTGTTATATTTTCTGTGATATAGAGGCTAGCTGTGTGGAGATCATTAGTCAGTTATATTTTCTGATATAGAGGCTAGCTGTGTGGAGATCATTAGTCAGTTGTTATATTTTCTGTGATATAGAGGCTAGCTGTGTGGAGATCATTAGTCAGTTGTTATATTTTCTGTGATATAGAGGCTAGCTGTGTGGAGATCATTAGTCAGTTTGTTTGTATTTTTCTGTGATATAGAGGCTAGCTGTGTGGAGATCATTAGTCAGTTATATTTTCTGATATAGAGGCTAGCTGTGTGGAGATCATTAGTCAGTTGTTATATTTTCTGATATAGAGGCTAGCTGTGTGGAGATCATTAGTCAGTTATATTTTCTGTGATATAGAGGCTAGCTGTGTGGAGATCATTAGTCAGTTATTATAGCTGTGTGGAGATTTAGTCATTTGTTATATTTTCTGATATAGAGGCTAGCTGTGTGGAGATCATTAGTCAGTTATATTTTCTGTGAGATAGAGGCTAGCTTTGTGGAGATCATTAGTCAGTTATATTTTCTGATATAGAGGCTAGCTGCGTGGAGATCATTAGTCAGTTATATTTTTCTGATATAGAGGCTAGCTGCGTGGAGATCATTAGTCAGTTATATTTTCTGTGATATAGAGGCTAGCTGTGTGGAGATCATTAGTCAGTTATATTTTCTGTGATATAGAGGCTAGCTGCGTGGAGATCATTAGTCAGTTATATTTTCTGATTGAGAGGCTAGCTGTGTGGAGATCAGTTAAGTCAGTTTCTGTCAGTTGTTATATTTTCTGAGAGGAGGCTAGCTGTGTGGAGATCATTAGTCAGTTGTTATATTTTCTGTGATATAGAGGCTAGCTGTGTGGAGATCATTAGTCAGTTGTTAGTTATATTTTCTGTGATATAGAGGCTAGCTGTGTGGAGATCATTAGTCAGTTGTTATATTTTCTGTGATATAGAGGCTAGCTGTGTGGAGATCATTAGTCAGTTGTTTGTTATATTTTCTGTGATATAGAGGCTAGCTGTGTGGAGATCATTAGTCAGTTATATTTTCTGTGATATAGAGGCTAGCTGTGTGGAGATCATTAGTCAGTTATATTTTCTGTGATATTTTCTGTCAGTTATATATAGAGGCTAGCTGTGTGGAGATCATTAAGTCAGTTGTTATATTTTCTGTGATATAGAGGCTAGCTGTGTGGAGATCATTAGTCAGTTGTTATATTTTCTGTGATATAGAGGTTAGCTGTGTGGAGATCATTAGTCAGATATATTTTCTGTGATATAGAGGCTAGCTGTGTGGAGATCATTAGTCAGTTGTTATATTTTCTGTGATATAGAGGCTAGCTGTGTGGAGATCATTAGTCAGTTGTTATATTTTCTGTGATATAGAGGCTAGCTGTGTGGAGATCATTAGTCAGTTGTTATATTTTCTGTGATATAGAGGCTAGCTGCTTGGAGATCATTAGTCAGTTATATTTTTCTGTGATATAGAGGCTAGCTGTGTGGAGATCATTAGTCAGTTATATTTTCTGTGATATAGAGGCTAGCTGTGTGGAGATCATTAGTCAGTTTGTTATTTTTCTGTGATATAGAGGCTAGCTGTGTGGAGATCATTAGTCAGTTATATTTTATGATATAGAGGCTAGCTGTGTGGAGATCATTAGTCAGTTATATTTTCTGTGATATAGAGGCTAGCTGTGTGGAGATCATTAGTCAGTTTGTTATATTTTCTGATAGAGAGGCTAGCTGCGTGGAGATCATTAGTCAGTTGTTATATTTTCTGTGATATAGAGGCTAGCTGTGTGGAGATCATTAGTCAGTTGTTATATTTTCTGTGATATAGAGGCTAGCTGTGTGGAGATCATTAGTCAGTTATATTTTCTGATATAGAGGCTAGCTGTGTGGAGATCATTAGTCAGTTGTTATATTTTCTGTGATATAGAGGCTAGCTGCGTGGAGATCATTAGTCAGTTATATTTTTCTGTGATATAGAGGCTAGCTGTGTGGAGATCATTAGTCAGTTATATTTTCTGTGATATAGAGGCTAGCTGTGTGGAGATCATTAGTCAGTTGTTATATTTTCTGATATAGAGGCTAGCTGTGTGGAGATCATTAGTCAGTTGTTTGTTATATTTTCTGTGATATAGAGGCTAGCTGTGTGGAGATCATTAGTCAGTTATATTTTCTGATATAGAGGCTAGCTGTGTGGAGATCATTAGTCAGTTGTTTGTTATATTTTCTGTGATATAGAGGCTAGCTGTGTGGAGATCATTAGTCAGTTATATTTTCTGATATAGAGGCTAGCTGTGTGGAGATCATTAGTCAGTTGTTATATTTTCTGTGATATAGAGGCTAGCTGCATGGAGATCATTAGTCAGTTATATTTTCTGTGATATAGAGGCTAGCTGCGTGGAGATCATTAGTCAGTTATTATTTTTCTGTGATATAGAGGCTAGCTGTGTGGAGATCATTAGTCAGTTTGTTATATTTTCTGTGATATAGAGGCTAGCTGTGTGGAGATCATTAGTCAGTTATATTTTCTGATATAGAGGCTAGCTGTGTGGAGATCATTAGTCAGTTATATTTTCTGATAGAGAGGCTAGCTGTGTGGAGATCATTAGTCAGTTGTTATATTTTCTGATATAGAGGCTAGCTGTGTGGAGATCATTAGTCAGTTGTTATATTTTCTGTGATATAGAGGCTAGCTGTGTGGAGATCATTAGTCAGTTGTTATATTTTCTGTTCTGTGATATAGAGGCTAGCTGTGTGGAGATCATTAGTCAGTTGTTATATTTTCTGTGATATAGAGGCTAGCTGTGTGGAGATCATTAGTCAGTTGTTATATTTTCTGTGATATAGAGGCTAGCTGTGTGGAGATCATTAGTCAGTTGTTATATTTTCTGTGATATAGAGGCTAGCTGTGTGGAGGACCGTCTTGTAATTGTGTGTGTACAATGAATGGTGAGATGGAGAGAGGTTATACAAGGTCAACTCTCCATTCTATCAAACTATATCCTGTGTGTACAATGAATGGTGAGATGGAGAAAGGTTATACAAGGTCAACTCTCCATCCTATCAAACTACATCCTGTGTGTACAATGAATGGTGAGATGGAGAGAGGGTATACAAGGTCAACTCTCCATCCTATCAAACTACATCCTGTGTGTACAATGAATGGTGAGATGGAGAGAGGTTATACAAGGTCAGCTCTCCATCCTATCAAACTACATCCTGTGTGTACAATGAATGGTGAGATGGAGAGAGGTTATACAAGGTCAACTCTCCATCCTATCAAACTACATCCTGTGTGTACAATGAATGGTGAGATGGAGAGAGGTTATACAAGGTCAACTCTCCATCCTATCAAACTACATCCTGTGTGTACAATGAATGGTGAGATGGAGAGAGGGTATACAAGGTCAACTCTCCATCCTATCAAACTACATCCTGTGTGTACAATGAATGGTGAGAGGGTATACAAGGTCAACTCTCCATTCTCCTATCAAACTACATCCTGTGTGTACAATGAATGGTGAGATGGAGAGAGGGTATACAAGGTCAACTCTCCATCCTATCAAACTACATCCTGTGTGTACAATGAATGGTGAGAGGGTATACAAGGTCAAGTCTCCATTCTATCAAACTACATCCTGTGTGTACAATGAATGGTGAGATGGAGAGAGGTTATACAAGGTCAACTCTCCATTCTATCAAACTACATCCTGTGTGTACAATGAATGGTGAGAGGTTATACAAGGTCAACTCTCCATTCTCCTATCAAACTACATCCTGTGTGTACAATGAATGTGTGGCTAGCCAGTTATTATTATTTTGATTCTCCATAAATGGAGAATACTATTGCATTCGTCAAAATTCTTCTTCTTTTTTTCTTTTTCGTCCCCTTTTTTTGTCGGATTTGGCTGAAATTTTGAGAAAAGTTGCAGGACCTTATGGGTATGTGAAATTTTTAATATTAAATGATTTCGCCGAATTGTCGGCAAAATATGGCCCCTAAAAACGCGAAATGGGCGAAATTTCAATCTTGAATATCTCAAAAAAGGCCGAACAGATTTCGTTCATATTTTCAGAATTGACTACAAAATAGATTTGCAACACTTTCGGTATAAAACCCAACCGGAAGTACGAACCGGAAGTGCCACAGCTATGGTCAGGCAGCTTTTATTTGGGAGTTTGTTGACGATATGTTAAACACTTTGGAAGTATTCAAATATATGTAAATTTGGTTGACCTACTTTCACCATTTTGTTTGTTTTTCAACCGATTTCGCTGAAATTTACAGGAAAATTGACGGACACTATTCTGATATGCTAGATATCTAATATTATGCCGAAATATGGGCTAACAATGGCCAAATTCGGCCAATATTCAATCTTGAATAACTCGAAAACGGTTTCGCGGAATGCATTCATATTTTCACTGTTTATTAAGGAGTATCTTTGCAACCATTCCGATATGAAACTGAGCCAGAAGTGCCAACTGGAAGTGGGGACAAACACTTTCAAATTTATTTACTCAAAATCCCTTCAACAAAATGCATAGAATGCTATTTAGAGTATGTCATAGTAGTGTTACAATGACGCAAAGTGACACTGACGTCATTGGTGTCTTGAGGTAAGCTGTGACGTATAGTAGCTTATGAAATTGCGATAGGCCACAACAATATCGCCACAGAAAGAGAGAGAGAGGGGGGGGGGGGGGGGTGATTGATTGAAGATGATGTAAAGATGGTTGATGAAAAGAGAGAATCCTGTCATGTTTGCCTTAAAGACAAATATAAGCCATCTAGTTATTATTGTTATTATTATTATTATTATTACTATTGTGACAGGACGCATTGTCAGCAAGACGACCAACTACTACATAGGCCTGCGTTGTGTGGCTAGCCAGTTATTATTATTGTGACAGGACGCATTGTCAGCAAGACAGTCAACTTATACACAGGCCTGCATTGTGTGGCTAGCCAGTTATTATTATTATTATTATTATTATTGTGACAGGACGCATTGTCAGCAAGACAGTCAACTACTACACAGGCCTGCGTTGTGTGGCTAGCCAGTTATTATTATTATTATTATTATTATGACAGGACGCATTGTCAGCAAGACAGTCAACTACTACACAGGCCTGCGTTGTGTGGCTAGCCAGTTATTATTATTATTATTATTATTATTGTGACAGGACGCATTGTCAGCAAGACAGTCAACTACTACACAGGCCTGCGTTGTGTGGCTAGCAGTTATTATTATTATTATTATTATTATTGTGACAGGACGCATTGTCAGCAAGACAGTCAACTATTACACAGGCCTGCGTTTTGTGGCTAGCCAGTTATTATTATTATTATTATTATTGTGACAGGACGCATTGTCAGCAAGACAGTCAACTATTACACAAGCCTGCGTTTTGTGGCTAGCCAGTTATTATTATTATTATGACAGGACGCATTGTTAACAAGACAGTCTACTACACAGGCCTGCGTTTTGTGGCTAGCCAGTTATTATTATTATTATTATTATTGTGACAGGACGCATTGTTAGTAAGACAGTCAACTACTACACAGGCCTGCGTTGTGTGGCTAGCCAGTTATTATTATTATTATTATTATTGTGACAGGACGCATTGTTAGTAAGACGGTCAACTACTACACAGGCCTGCGTTTTGTGGCTAGCCAGCGTGACGCAGCCAAACGAATCACGATTGACGTTCATCACGACCTGATCATCTGGAGCATATCGCTACTGGTGGGATGGCAAAACTACTTCTACCCTCAGGTATGTCATCATCATCGTCATCATCATCATCATCATTGACGTTCATCATGACCTGATCATCTGGAGCATATCGCTACTGGTGGGATGGCAAAACTACTTCTACCCTCAGGTATGTCATCATCATCGTCATCATCATCATCATCATTGACGTTCATCATGACCTGATCATCTGGAGCATATCGCTACTGGTGGGATGGCAAAACTACTTCTACCCTCAGTTATGTCATCATCGTCATCATCATCATCATCATCATCATCATTGACGTTCATCATGACCTGATCATCTGGAGCATATCGCTACTTGTGGATGGCAAAACTACTTCTACCCTCAGGTATGTCATCATCATCATCATCATCATCATCATCATCAATCATCATCATTGACATTCATCATGACCTGATCATCTGGAGCATATCGCTACTGGTGGGATGGCAAAACTACTTCTACGTCATCATCATCATCATCATTGACATTCATCATCTGAAGCATAGCGCTCATCACTGCATAGCATAACATCATCATCGTCATCATCATCAATAATCATCATCATCATCATCATCATCATCATCATCAACATCATCATCATCAATCCTCCTCCTCATCGTTGTAGTTTAATGAGCATTCCTGTATTAATTTATGGAAGTTTTGATCCTATTTGTTGTGCCTGTTGTATGCGACTGTTTACAGCATTTTGCAGACTACAAGTGAACCACATCAACGGTGAAATTCAAAAACCTCGTATCTCAATGATGGAAGTTTTGATCCTATTTGTTGTGCCTGTTGTATGCGACTGTCTACGGCATTTTGCAGACTACAAGTGAACCACATCGACGGTGAAATTCAAAAACCTCGTATCTCAATTATGGTAGTTTTGAGATAAATGAAAAAAAACTTTAAAAAATTAACCCTGTTGACCACAATTGATTAACTATGATGAATATGTTGTTCAAGACATTGCGAGTTTAGTCCTGCAATTGATTAACTATGATGAATATGTTGTTCAAAACATTGCGAGTTTAGTCCTGCATTTTGTTAAAATTACTTTTTAATTTTTTTTTTTTAGACTTGAAAAGAACGAAGATACGAGGTTTTTGTCCTTAACTAGATCTGAATTTGGGACTTACAAGTTTTTCTTCTATTTACACAACCTCATTTACCTCAAATAGAAAGTCGTTAGAGATACAAGCTTTTGGTGGAAGGTGGCGGGAAAAATGAGAGAGCTGACTATGTATGTAACTTTTTTTAAAATTGAGATACGAGGTTTTTGAATTTCACTGATATGTTTCCCCCTCCCCCTCCCCACCAATTTCATTAATCCTATTTGTTATGCCTGTTGTGTGTGAAAGTGGCAGGGCATTTTGCAGACTACAAGGTTACCATATTATGCATTTTCCCCTCCCCCTCCCCACCAATTTCATTAATCCTATTTGTTATGTCTGAAAGTGGCAGGGCATTTGGCAGACTACAAGGTCACCATAATATTTCCCACTCCCCTTCCACCAAATTTTCCATGTAAATCTGACGTTGTTTTGCCTGCTTTATACTACAGTAGTACCCTTCTAATAAGACGCTCGCAAATGCGACTTCTCCTCACATACGACTGATTTTTTTGTTCCCGAACACATTCCACTATATATCCTATGCCGCAAATACGACTTTTCCTGAGTTCTGACTTACGACCCGATTTCAGGGATTGAGATGCGACCGCAATCTTATCTTTTTGCAGTCAGTTTCGTGCAAATCGATCTCTCGATGAAAAGTAGTCAGAAATGTAAACATGGAATTTCCATTGGAAGCGCGCCCCCTAACTTTTGCTTGGAGAGTTACGGCCCATGTACTCATGCGACTTGTAGAAGGGCCCGCTACTCTCTGTTCTTCAAGTCAGTGATCGATATGGCGACTCGGAAAAGAAAACAATTGACATTGGAAGAATGCGTCCGTGTTGTGGAAAGAAGTGAGAAAGGGGAGACTGCGATCGCAATTGCGAACTCGCTCAGTGTCGGCAAAACACAGATCCAAAACATAATCAAGGGGCAGGAAACTAGCAAAAGTAAGAAAAACAGAAACCATGGTCATCGTCGAGAAAGTTTGGGACTGGTTTTGTGCTTGGTTCTCTAATAAGACCATCCCTCAGATAAGACTTTTTTCCCACTGCACTTTGAAGGTCTTATTAGAGGGGTACCACTGTACACTGTCCATAGCAAGAAAAAAGAAACATATTTCAAATGTAATTAATTTTCACTGAAGCAAAGAAGCAGGCGAGCGTTTCCCATAGTTTGCTTACATCCTTCCAGCGCATTGACATCCTTCA
>CM065698.1:243480-264425 GCA_017654935.2 Phymorhynchus buccinoides
ATGATATCTCGTCCCGTAGGGCTGTGGCCTATTGACTTATAAAACATACTTTTAACTTAAAAAAAAAAAAAGAATAATAAAAAATAAATCTTAATCTAATTTTAATCACAATCTTTTACGTTAAATAAAATAAGTTGTCTCCCCCCATTGCAGGACAGGGGTTAACTCGATCCCCTGTCTTTTTAACTCACATTTTAACTATAATTAAACCATATTCTAAAATATTATAATAGTATAGGACATGGTGCCCTACTCATGATATTTGTACATAAAAATGTGTGTATATATAATTAACTTAAGTGGGATCATTTTAAAGTAAATACACCCGAGTGGAGGTCCCCCTCTCGCGGAGGTGTTCCCGTCGCTGGTAGTTGACGCGAGGATGTCTCGCGTATCCTCCGGCGGCGGGGGCGGCTCCCCTTGATTGGTTGAGGACCCCCGGGTGTTTGCCCCCTCCCCCTCCCCACCTCCCCAAACCCGTGAGATGACCTCCCCCTTGATGGGGCGGGCCCGTCGTGGGTTGTTGACGCGAGGATGGCTTGCGTATACTTCCCTCGGCCGGCCCGCCCCAACTCGGTGTGTTGAGGCCCTCCGGGATCCCCATTTCCCCCCCTTCCTCTATATATGATCCCACTTGAGATTTAAAAAAAAAATCCCCTTTTATAGAAATAAATTAACTTTGTCCCGCCCCATAAAACTATCGCCGGTTGAGAGTTTTCTCCCCCGGTGTATTAATAAATTTTAAAGTATATAGATTCTTAATTCATGTACATATACATAAAGATTTAAACATACTGTAAATATAAATTTATAACTGTACATACATTTTTTTTAAAACTAAATAAGACCTCTATAGGTTTTTACTAATAAAAATAAAGTTTACATTTTTAACCTAGTAGCCCCGGAATTTTAATACAACAAGGAGGGTTGTGTCTAGGCCAGACTACGAAAATTTTAACTTAACAATTTTATACACTCATAGTTATTATATCAAGTGTTTAAACACACTAACAACTATATTTTATAAATTTTACCAGGATTTCCCCCTCTATTTAATCTGAACTTGCGCTTTTAGAATCCTCTCCCCTTTGTTTCTATATTATGTCCCTGTCTATGTATATGTCCATTTTCGTTTTGTATTGTCTTATATATTATTTATGCAACTCACAAATGTCCCATATGTGCCTTCCCAGGTCGAGAGGACGTAAAATTCCAAATTTCATTCATAGATGTGTACTGTGTGGGTGGAGGGTCATAAGGCTTACCAGTTTGTTGTGTGTTGTGTGTTGTTTATGTGTAACATATTCAAGGCTAGAAGGCTATGCCACTCTTGGATAGATGTTGATTTGTTTGTATGTTCCTCTCCACCATTGTTGATGTGTACTGTGTGGGTGGAGGGTCATAAGGCTCACCAGTTTGTTGTGTGTTGTGTGTTGTTTATGTGTAACATATTCCAGGCTAGAAGGCTATGCCACTCTTGGATAGATGTTGATTTGTTTGTATGTTGTCCTCTCCACCATTGTTGATGTGTACTGTGTGGGTGGAGGGTCATAAGGCTCACCAGTTTGTTGTGTGTTGTGTGTTGTTTATGTGTAACATATTCCAGGCTAGAAGGCTGTGCCACTCTTGGATAGATGTTGATTTGTTTGTATGTTCTCTCCACCATTGTTGATGTTTGCTGTTTAATTGTTTGTCTGTGTTGATAAAGGCGCATTCGCCGAAATATCCAGTAGTTTTGTTTTGTCTCTTGTGAATAAAATAACGTCACTTTGCACTTGTCGTGTAGTTGTTTGTTTGTTGTAAAAGAATGAGGAAAAAGAAAAAGAAATATGACCCAAATGAATGTAAACATATAACAACACCGTATGCGAACGTAATGAACAGCATTGGAGAACAGATGTATGCTGTGTGTCTCAGCATTCACAGATAACGCCTTCTCCCGCCTGCGCCTTTCCTCCTCCTCCCCCCTCCTTTTTCACTGTGCCTGATTCTGACTGATGCGATTATTTCAGGAAGTTTTGACGATTGCGTTTGCAAACTACATTGAAATTTCAAAATGCCAGGGAAGTGTTCCTTTCAAGATGCATGGTTGACTTCAAAGGATTATTGTGAGTAGGTTAGAAAAGATGCAAACATTCAAATGGGATTAGCTGTTAATCTGTTTATGAGAGGTAAGTATTTTTCATGTTAAAAGCTTTGGGGTATACTGCAAAGGTCCTTTATAAGTGGTCCTTTTTTGGCGCCATGCCCAGCACCTGGGAACCCTGTGACTATTATTCTTCATGTTTATATGTATCATGTGTCTATTATGTCCTTCACAGACTCCATGACTCTTTTGGCATTCGGGGTCCTGCTCTTTCCTGGTTTGAGTCCTACCTGAAACATCGCATACAGACTGTCTGTGTGAATGGCAGATACTCAGGGTCTTCCGACCTCTCCTTTGGTGTTCCCCAGGGTTCTGTCTTGGGGCCCATTCTTTTTGTACTGTATGCTGCTCCTGTTTCTGATGTCGTTAGTAAGCATGCATTGTCCCACGAGAGTTTTGCTGACGATACTCAGATCAATCAGTCAGCCTCTCTTGCCGAAGTTGATGGGCTAGTATCAAGGACACAGAACTGTATAGCAGATATCAAAACATGGATGACTGTTAATAAACTGCAGTTGAACGAAGACAAGACTGAACTTATGTTAGCCTGTCCAAAGAGATTACTTGGCCATCCATCTCTTCCAGATTCTGTTACAATCAACAACACTCCTGTCTCTCTGTCCCCCTCTGTTCGCAGTCTCGGAGTCACGTTAGATCAGACCCTCTCTCTCCAACAACATGTCTCAAATGTTTGTCGATCTGCATACCTTCAGCTCCGTAAAATAAGTTCTGTTCGCCACTATCTATCTACTGACGCCACGAAAACTTTGGTCTGTGCTTTTGTTTTGTCTAAAATCGATTACTGCAACTCTCTCCTTGCTGGCCTCCCAAAGTATCTTCTCAGTCGCCTCCAAAGAATTCAAAACAATGCTGCCCGATTAGTCCTTAAGTCTTCTAAGTATGAACATGTCACGCCACTTCTGCACTCTCTGCACTGGTTAAAAATCTCTGATAGGATTGACTATAAACTCTCCACTCTTTCCTTCACTGTCATCTCTGGTTCTGCCCCTGATTACCTGTCTGACCTACTTCATCTCTACACACCTTCTCGTGTCCTCCGCTCTTCCTCTGACACACGCCTCCTGCAACCAGCCACTGTCAAAACCAAAACCTATGGTGAAAGGTCCTTTTCGTTCCAGGCTCCATCTGTGTGGAACAACTTACCCCTGTCTCTCAGACACTCTGACTCTCTGGACGCGTTCAAGGCCGGTCTAAAAACTCATCTCTTTTCTAAGTTGTAGCTGACATGCATAGGTTGATTGTGCAGTGTGAACATTGAGTGGTGCGTGCAAGTGCGTGCAATGTGTGTGTGTGTGTGTATGCAGTGTGTGTGTATGCAGTGTGTGTGTTGATTGTGCCGTATGGAAATTGAGTGGTGTGTGTGTTTGTGTGTGCGTGCGTGCGTGCGTGTGTGTGTGTGTGTATGTGTGTGCATGCAGCGTGTATGTGTGTGTGTATGTGTGTGTGTGCATGCAGCGTGTATGTGTGTGTGACGCCCCCCTTCCCACCCTCTCCCCTTCATCGTCTTTCTTTTTGTGTGTGAGTGTGTGTGTGTGTGTGTGTGAATGTTCATAGTTTTATTTCTTTGTAAAGCGCCATGAATAGAATTTTCTAGATATGTGCGCTATATAAGTGCCAATTATTATTATTATTATTATTATTCATGTTTATATGTATCATGTGTTTATTACTCTTCATGTTTATATGTATCATGTGTTTATTACTCTTCATGTTTATATGTATCATGTGTTTATTACTCTTCATGTTTATATGTATCATGTTTTCTGCGGATGCCAGACTAAGAATTTCTTTATCTTTTTAAAGGCAATAAAGCATTGATTGATTGCACAAAATGATGAGTCAGTCAGTTTATTGTTGTGCCCTCTGTACAAATGGTTGTTCGGCTGTAGTAACATGAGAGCTGTCTAACACCATACAGAGACTAACCCTAGTTCAAATGGTTGTTGGGCTGTAGTAACATGAGAGCTGTCTAACACAATACAGAGACTAACCCTAGTTCAAATGGTTGTTGGGCTGTAGTAACATGAGAGCTGTCTAACACCATACAGAGACTAACCCTAGTTCAAATGGTTGTTGGGCTGTAGTAACATGAGAGCTGTCTAACACCATACAGAGACTAACCCTAGTTCAAATGGTTGTTGGGCTGTAGTAACATGAGAGCTGTCTAACACAATACAGAGACTAACTCTAGTTCAAATGGTTGTTGGGCTGTAGTAACATGAGAGCTGTCTAACACCATACAGAGACTAACCCTAGTTCAAATGGTTGTTGGGCTGTAGTAACATGAGAGCTGTCTAACACCATACAGAGACTAACCCTAGTTCAAATGGTTGGGCTGTAGTAACATGAGAGCTGTCTAACACAATACAGAGACTAACTCTAGTTCAAATGGTTGTTGGGCTGTAGTAACATGAGAGCTGTCTAACACAATACAGAGACTAACCCTAGTTCAAATGGTTGTTGGGCTGTAGTAACATGAGAGCTGTCTAACACAATACAGAGACTAACCCTAGTTCAAATGGTTGTTGGGCTGTAGTAACATGAGAGCTGTCTAACACAATACAGAGACTAACCCTAGTTCAAATGGTTGTTGGGCTGTAGTAACATGAGAGCTGTCTAACACAATACAGAGACTAACCCTAGTTCAAATGGTTGTTGGGCTGTAGTAACATGAGAGCTGTCTAACACAATACAGAGACTTGACTTGACTTGCTATTTGGATGTCACTGTCAAACAGGACTGACCAGCAAACTTTAATGATAATAATGATAAACTGTCTAAAGGCCCTGTCACACCTGAACGTTTTAGCCAGCGTATGACGACATATCAAAATTTCTCTAAAACGCTGGCATACGCTGAACTATCGATGGGTTTTTTCAATTTTGAACGTATGCATAGCGTATTCATAACGAGTTCGACATATGCCTAACGTATTAATAACGTATTAGTAACTTATATAGAACATTTCGATAACGTATGCAAACGAATGCTGAGCGTGTTGCCGGCGTTCACAACTTATGCTCAATGATAGTCTAACTTATGCATAGCGTATGGTAGCGTATTGCCGACGATCACGTGTTGTAGCCTATGAAAAGGTTGTTATCATGTTACTTACTTATTTCAAAGATATTCTAAAAGGGTAAGATGGATTACTTAAGAGCTCGGCGAACCGGGCTGGATCCTCCATCTCTCAGATGACAAGGACATCTGCTATCACCCCGTTTTTAAATAACAATTCCCCTAAACCCTGCCAATACGTCATTATACGGTAACTGTAAGTTAGAAACACGTTCAATAAGTTATATGGTCGCCCGGAAGACGTCAAATACATTACTCATACGTTAGAAATACGTTTTGGGTACAGTAGACGGCGTACTTCGACTTATGAGTAGCGTGTGTGAACATGTGTAAACGATTGCCTAACTTACCTCTAACTTATGGCCCACGTGTGCGGGACGTATGACCCATACGCTGGCGTACGTCGAGAATTTTGTGCATGCACAACATTTTTCGACGACCTCGCCGTACTACGACGTATGCCAGTGTGCTTCAGCGTGCTCTTATCTCAAACAAAACTTACCCATAACGTATTCGACGTACGCCAGCGTATTCGCCAAATTTTTCATACGTCCAGCATATGTTGGCTAAGACGTCAAGGTGTGACAGGCCCATAACACAATACAGAGACTAACCAATACAGAGACTTGACTTGCTATTTGGATGTCATCGCCAAACATGACTGACCAGCAAACCTTTTTTGCTTTGCTGCGCATATGATGGATTATTTTGAGTTGTTTTGTGTTTTCAGACCAATTGGGCTTCGGAAACGAGGGCATGGCACAGGGAGACGAGGACGTTGCCATGGTGCACTAATATGGCCCATCTCCACAGCAACAGCTTGCGGCATCTCCACGCAACAGGCTGCCACGTCTCCATGGCAACTGTTTGATGGAAATACTGAATGTCTACCATTACAAAAACATGACATTGGAAAGCCTTGTACGGTTCGTGAATAGTGTTATGGAAAGTGGAAGATCGCTCTCACTCCTTTGTGCATATTACAAGAGCATTAGATTAGAACGTGGTGGACAGTGCACGAATCATGAGCAGAGAAGTGGAAGATTACTCTCACTCCTTTGTGCACATTACAAGAGCATTAGATTAGAACGTGGTGGACAGTGCACGAATCATGTGCAGGGAAGTGGAAGATTACTCTCACTCCTTTGTGCACAAGCAATGTACAACAGAAACAGGTTTTCACTGCGCTTGGGAAACAATCCAATGTTCTAAGGCTCTTTATTTTAAACAAATGTATGTTTCTTCAGAAGAAAATGACAACAGAATCTGGCTGACGCCTTATCGTCCATTAGCCAATGCGTATAGAAAATGTCAAACCGACTTTTGTGCTCAGAAGTATGTTGAAAAAGTGTTTGAATTTATCTCTAAATACTCTCTACATGGTTATTCTAGGGTTGATCTGGAAGGCTGGTGTGACTCGCAAACAGCGACAGTAAGGCAGAGACTGGTGTGACTCACAAACAGCGACAGTAAGGCGGAGACTGGTGTGACTCACAAACAGCGACAGTAAGGCAGAGACTGGTGTGACTCACAAACAGCGACAGTAAGGCAGAGACTGGTGTGACTCGCAAACAGCGACATTAAGGCAGAGACTGGTGTGACTCACAAACAGCGACAGTAAGGCGGAGACTGGTGTGACTCACAAACAGCGACAGTAAGGCAGAGACTGGTGTGACTCACAGACAGCGACAGTAAGGCAGAGACTGGTGTGACTCACAAACAGCGACAGTAAGGCAGAGACTGGTGTGACTCACAAACAGCGACAGTAAGGCAGACTGGTGTGACTCACAGACAGCGACAGTAAGGCAGAGACTGGTGTGACTCACAGACAGCGACAGTAAGGCAGAGACTGGTGTGACTCACAAACAGCGACAGTAAGGCAGAGACTGGTGTGACTCACAAACAGCGACAGTAAGGCAGAGACTGGTGTGACTCACAAACAGCGACAGTAAGGCAGAGACTGGTGTGACTCACAGACAGCGACAGTAAGGCAGAGACTGGTGTGACTCACAGACAGCGACAGTAAGGCAGAGACTGGTGTGACTCACAAACAGCGACAGTAAGGCAGAGACTGGTGTGACTCACAGACAGCGACAGTAAGGCAGAGACTGGTGTGACTCACAAACAGCGACAGTAAGGCAGAGACTGGTGTGACTCACAGACAGCGACAGTAAGGCAGAGACTGGTGTGACTCACAGACAGCGACAGTAAGGCGGAGACTGGTGTGACTCACAGACAGCGACAGTAAGGCGGAGACTGGTGTGACTCACAGACAGCGACAGTAAGGCAGAGACTGGTGTGACTCACAGACAGCGACAGTAAGGCGGAGACTGGTGTGACTCACAGACAGCGACAGTAAGGCAGAGACTGGTGTGACTCACAGACAGCGACAGTAAGGCAGACTGGTGTGACTCACAGACAGCGACAGTAAGGCAGACTGGTGTGACTCACAGACAGCGACAGTAAGGCAGAGACTGGTGTGACTCACAGACAGCGACAGTAAGGCAGAGACTGGTGTGACTCACAGACAGCGACAGTAAGGCAGATACTGGTGTGACTCACAGACAGCGACAGTAAGGCAGACTGGTGTGACTCACAGACAGCGACAGTAAGGCAGACTGGTGTGACTCACAGACAGCGACAGTAAGGCAGAGACCAGCATAGGACCTCTTTTAGTATTGAATCTGATGTTGATCGACTTACTACATGGTTATTCTAAGCTTGGTCTGGAAGACTGGTATCACTCGAAGACAACAACAACGTAGAGACTGGCAAGGGAACTCTTTATTATAGAATCTGCACAGTAAAAGAATGGAGAGCTCATATCTTGAGAACATTCCCACCAATTCTGTCTATAATCATAGTCGATTGCTTTCTGCTTGCTAAAAGATCTGTTTTGAATATAAGAACATTTTAAAAAGTGGTATTAACTGTGTTGTCTATTTGTGACCTAGCACCACGAAAGGGACATTAAGTGTCAAAATTACCATTCTGAGATAATGGCACAGATAGAAACTTCAGACAATTCTCTTTCAAGTGATATAAGAACCATTCTTGTAATGTTTTCCATTTTAGAGTTATAAGCATTTAAATTTGGTAGGGTGACTGTCAACCATTTTGAGAAATCACAGTCTAAAGTTTAGCCTAGCTGAAGAAAATGCACCAACCTACTCCTTTGAAAGCACTGTTTGGAGCATGTAGAGACCATAACAAGGATTGTCCTTTATCAATATGAAAGATGTTGAAAATGCACCAACCTACTCATTTGAAAGCACTGTTTGGAGCATGTAGAGACCGTAACAAGGACTGTCCTTTATGAATATGAAAGATGTTGAAAATGCACCAACCTACTCCTTTGAAAGCACTGTTTGGAGCATGTAGAGACCATAACAAGGATTGTCCTTTATCAATATGAAAGATGTTGAAAATGCACCAACCTACTCATTTGAAAGCACTGTTTGGAGCATGTAGAGACCGTAACAAGGACTGTCCTTTATGAATATGAAAGATGTTGAAAATGCACCAACCTACTCATTTGAAAGCACTGTTTGGAGCATTTAGAGACCATAACAAGGATTGTCCTTTATAGATATGAAAGATGTTGAAACCTACTCATTTGAAAGCACTGTTTGGAGCATGTAGAGACCGTAACAAGGATTGTCCTTTATGAATATGAAAGATGTTGAAACCTACTCATTTGAAAGCACTGTTTGGAGTATTTCGAGACCGTAACAAGGACTGTCCTTTATAAATATGAAAGATGTTGAAAATGCACCAACCTACTCATTTGAAAGCACTGTTTGGAGCATGTAGAGACCGTAACAAGGACTGTCCTTTATAAATATGAAAGATGTTGAAAATGCACCAACCTACTCATTTGAAAGCACTGTTTGGAGCATTTCGAGACCATAACAAGGATTGTCCTTTATAAATATGAAAGATGTTGAAAATGCACCAACCTACTCATTTGAAAGCACTGTTTGGAGCATTTCGAGACCATAACAAGGACTGTCCTTTATAAATATGAAAGATGTTGAAAATGCACCAACCTACTCATTTGAAAGCACTGTTTGGAGCATGTAGAGACCGTAACAAGGACTGTCCTTTATAAATATGAAAGATGTTGAAAATGCACCAACCTACTCATTTGAAAGCACTGTTTGGAGCATTTAGAGACCATAACAAGGATTGTCCTTTATAAATATGAAAGATGTTGAAAATGCACCAACCTACTCATTTGAAAGCACTGTTTGGAGCATTTAGAGACCATAACAAGGACTGTCCTTTATAAATATGAAAGATGTTGAAAATGCACCAACCTACTCATTTGAAAGCACTGTTTGGAGCATGTAGAGACCGTAACAAGGACTGTCCTTTATAAATATGAAAGATGTTGAAAATGCACCAACCTACTCATTTGAAAGCACTGTTTGGAGCATTTAGAGACCATAACAAGGATTGTCCTTTATAAATATGAAAGATGTTGAAAATGCACCAACCTACTCATTTGAAAGCACTGTTTGGAGCATGTAGAGACCATAACAAGGACTGTCCTTTATAAATATGAAAGATGTTGAAAATGCACCAACCTACTCATTTGAAAGCACTGTTTGGAGCATGTAGAGACCGTAACAAGGACTGTCCTTTATGAATATGAAAGCACTGTTTGGAGCATGTAGAGACCGTAACAAGGACTGTCCTTTATGAATATGAAAGCACTGTTTGGAGCATGTAGAGACCATAACAAGGACTGTCCTTTATGAATATGAAAGATGTTGAAAATGCACCAACCTACTCATTTGAAAGCACTGTTTGGAGCATGTAGAGACCGTAACAAGGACTGTCCTTTATGAATATGAAAGCACTGTTTGGAGCATGTAGAGACCGTAACAAGGACTGTCCTTTATGAATATGAAAGCACTGTTTGGAGCATGTAGAGACCGTAACAAGGACTGTCCTTTATGAATATGAAAGCACTGTTTGGAGCATGTAGAGACCATAACAAGGACTGTCCTTTATGAATATGAAAGATGTTGAAAATGCACCAACCTACTCATTTGAAAGCACTGTTTGGAGCATGTAGAGACCATAACAAGGATTGTCCTTTATGAATATGAAAGATGTTGAAAATGCACCAACCTACTCATTTGAAAGCACTGTTTGGAGCATGTAGAGACCATAACAAGGACTGTCCTTTATGAATATGAAAGATGTTGAAAATGCACCAACCTACTCATTTGAAAGCACTGTTTGGAGCATGTAGAGACCATAACAAGGACTGTCCTTTATGAATATGAAAGATGTTGAAAATGCACCAACCTACTCATTTGAAAGCACTGTTTGGAGCATGTTAGAGACCATAACAAGGATTGTCCTTTATAAATATGAAAGATGTTGAAAATGCACCAACCTACTCATTTCAAAGCACTGTTTGGAGCATGTAGAGACCGTAACAAGGACTGTCCTTTATGAATATGAAAGATGTTGAAAATGCACCAACCTACTCATTTGAAAGCACTGTTTGGAGCATGTAGAGACCATAACAAGGACTGTCCTTTATGAATATGAAAGATGTTGAAAATGCACCAACCTACTCATTTGAAAGCACTGTTTGGAGCATGTCAAGACCATAACAAGGATTGTCCTTTATAAATATGAAAGATGTTGAAAATGCACCAACCTACTCATTTCAAAGCACTGTTTGGAGCATGTAGAGACCGTAACAAGGACTGTCCTTTATGAATATGAAAGCACTGTTTGGAGCATGTAGAGACCGTAACAAGGACTGTCCTTTATGAATATGAAAGCATGTTTGGAGCATGTAGAGACCGTAACAAGGACTGTCCTTTATGAATATGAAAGCACTGTTTGGAGCATGTAGAGACCGTAACAAGGACTGTCCTTTATGAATATGAAAGATGTTGAAGAGCACGGAAAGACCCATGACTGAAAATCAATTAAAAAAATAAGATTTCTGACTTTGCAAGCCTGTTGTGATCAACTAGCACAGCGACTTGATGTCCCTTTCGTGATGCTGGATCACATTTATGCTCACTTAAGGCAACTTGCCTCATTGTTTATTTAAATTTCTTGTTGTTTATTTGTGTTATTTTTTGTTTCATTTATTTTTATTTCAAGTCTTTCATATCTCGGAGGGTGAAAGAATGAACTGATTTTTCAAAGAGTTTGTAGAAGACTGATGACTAATAGTTGCCATGTATTTTTTATTGATATTAGTTCACATGTTCTGATGACTTATCAGTGCTGTACATTGTTATTGATATCAGTTCACATGTTTCATTTTGTGCATAGAAATGATCTGAGGAATGTTTTACTGTACATTGAGGAATGTTTTACTGTACATTGAGGAATGTTTTACTGTACATTGAGGAATGTTTTACTGTACATTGAGGAATGTTTTACTGTACATTGAGGAATGTTTTACTGTACATTGAGGAATGTTTTGCTGTACAGTCGACCCCCTCACGAACGGCCCTCTGATTTACGACCTCCCCTCTTTTACGACTGAAATATGAATGACGGATCGTTTTTCTTCTAAACTTGCCTCCTCATTTACGACTCCCCCTCTAACGCGTTTTACGACCGTAAATCTTGTTGATTTTACGACCGATGCAACACATTCTGACAATTATCAGTCGCAAAAACGTATGATATCTATCCTTCTCGGCCTCAGTTCGAGCCGACGCACAGCTGGGGTACCACTGTTGTTAGGTCAATCTCGGTACAAACGAACCGTTCTCATGCCGAAATTGAAGAATTTAATCAGCGATATCACGATCTGACCACTAAATGTCACCACTTTTATGCACATGTGTCATCACTGAGCAGTTTATGATCAAAGTTTGAACTGAAACAGTCGCGATCGTGTCGATCTTTACAAACTCTGTGCACACGTAGGCCTAAATGCGAAGTCAACTCCCAAGTTGAAACTAGGTGATCGGTCACACTCCATAAGTTGGAACTCGGTGAATGGTCTCACTTTACCAACAAAAAGTTGAAAAGCAGCTCCTTTCCGTTATCAAACTGATAAATCGGCGTTAGTGTGTGCACTGAAACACTCACTGAATGCAAACAACTCACAAAATCCGATAAATGAAAGTAGCTGGCGCATTAGCGTTTGCCGTGATTTCGTATTTGCGGTATGTGCGGCGCCATTTTGTCAGCCGAGTTGTATGCGCAGTAAAAGTTCCGTGTGTGCAAACTGTGACTGAAAATGAACTGCCAGAACGTAATATGGCGAAAATTAGGTCTGTACTGTTGCTATGTGTAGTTTGTGTGTGAGTGCAACACGAGCCGTCGAGCACACTTTTTGTTTTCGCCCGTTTTTGCTCGTTTTCGTATATTAGCTAGACCGCGGATGTTTCATTCAAGAATGACGGAGAAAGCATGTTTTAGTTTTAGTGTATGCATGTGCTGTGCGTCATATACGGTGTAGTGAGTCACTGAGTGCATTGTTTTGGTCACCCCTGATTTAAGACCCCCCTCTTTTACGACTGATTTTTCGAAGGTCTTAAGAGAAGGGGTCGACTGTATACATTGAGGAATTTTGTATTTCATAAACCAAATTTGTCACATTTGGGTCTGCTTGATTTAAAATGGTTGATGTGTGTGTGCTCGTGTGCTTGCAGTTAATATAGATTTCAATGAGGTTTTTATTCAACAACGACGACAACAAAAAGTAGCATATTGTGCTGGAATATATCGCTGTCCACATGCAAAAGAGATGTAAGTCAAAATTGGTCAACTTGGATGTGTTGAACTTACCAGTTGATCAAGACGAGCTGCGTCATCTAACAGAGCTGTAAAAGAACTAAAACAACAATTTGCACAGATAAAACACCGGTGGTGAAGCTAAATTAACAACCAATGACCTCATTTGACCTTTAATATCGAGTTGTCCATTCCTAAAGTGAAGTGGCGTCTTTCCAATTACATCTGTTTTGCATGCGGACTATATTATAGTAGCAAAAAATAGATCATTTAAACATCAAAATAATGCATCATTTGGAGTGCGCATTCAGAGTTTTGCCGTAATCTCTCTGTTCTTCGTTTTCTGCACAAAGTAGGCTTCCTTTGCCCACCATTTTTACATTAAGCAGGCTGTGTTTTGTTATAATATTGCCGTAATCTCTTTGTTCTTGAATCGAAGCCATTGCCTTAAGGATCTGTTGTAACTATTATACTATCAATATTGTAAGTGATGGTGTTGATTATAGCAATACATCTTTATTTTTTTTAACACTTGTGTGTTTCTCTTTATCTAAGTGTTTTTCTTCCTTCTGTCAACATGTAGCTAACTCTTCTGTCTCTCTTCATTTCATGTTCCGCATGTCTTCCTTCTGTCAACATGTAGCTATCTCTTCTGTCTCTCTTCATTTCATGTTCCGCATGTCTTCCTTCTGTCAACATGTAGCTAACTCTTCTGTCTCTCTTCATTTCATGTTCCTCATGTCTTCCTCTGTCAACATGTAGCTAACTCTTCTGTCTCTCTTCATTTCATGTTCCTCATGTCTTCCTTCTGTCAACATGTAGCTAACTCTTCTGTCTCTCTTCATTTCATGTTCCTCATGTCTTCCTTCTGTCAACATGTAGCTAACTCTTCTGTCTCTCTTCATTTCATGTTCCTCATGTCTTCCTTCTGTCAACATGTAGCTAACTCTTCTGTCTCTCTTCATTTCATGTTCCGCATGTCTTCCTTCTGTCAACATGTAGCTAACTCTTCTGTCTCTCTTCATTTCATGTTCCGTTCCTCATGTCTTCCTTCTGTCAACATGTAGCTAACTCTTCTGTCTCTCTTCATTTCATGTTCCGCATGTCTTCCTTCTGTCAACATGTAGCTAACTCTTCTGTCTCTCTTCATTTCATGTTCCTCATGTCTTCCTTCTGTCTCTGTCTCTTCCTTTCAGTTTCCTCATGTCTTGCTTCTTTCTGTTCTGTCTCTGTCTCTCTTTTTTAGTTTTGCTCTCTCCCCCTTTTCTTTCTTTCTCTCTCTGTCTCTCCTTTAGTTTTGCTCTGTTCTCTCTCTATGTCTCCTCCTTTAGTTTTGCTCTGTTCTTTCTCTCTATGTCTCCTCCTTTAGTTTTGCTCTGTTCTTTCTCTCTATGTCTCCTCCTTTAGTTTTGTCTCCTTTCTCTTATGTTCCTCCTTTAGCTCTGTTCTTTCTCTCAATGTCTCCTCCTTTAGTTTTGCTCTGTTCTTTCTCTCTATGTCTCCTCCTTTAGTTTTGCTCTGTTCTTTCTCTCTATGTCTCCTCCTTTAGTTTTGCTCTGTTCTTTCTTTCTCTCTATGTCTCCTCCTTTAGTTTTGCTCTGTTCTTTCTCTCTATGTCTCCTCCTTTAGTTTTGCTCTGTTCTTTCTCTCTATGTCTCCTCCTTTAGTTTTGCTCTGTTCTTTCTCTCTATGTCTCCTCCTTTAGTTTTGCTCTGTTCTTTCTCTCTATGTCTCCTCCTTTAGTTTTGCTCTGTTCTTTCTCTCTATGTCTCCTCCTTTAGTTTTGCTCTGTTCTTTCTTTCTCTCTATGTCTCCTCCTTTAGTTTTGCTCTGTTCTTTCTCTCTATGTCTCCTCCTTTAGTTTTGCTCTGTTCTTTCTCTCTATGTCTCCTCCTTTAGTTTTGCTCTGTTCTTTCTCTCTATGTCTCCTCCTTTAGTTTTGCTCTGTTCTTTCTCTCTATGTCTCCTCCTTTAGTTTTGCTCTGTTCTTTCTCTCTATGTCTCCTCCTTTAGTTTTGCTCTGTTCTTTCTCTCTATGTCTCTATGTCTCCTCCTTTAGTTTTGCTCTGTTCTTTCTCTCTATGTCTCCTCCTTTAGTTTTGCTCTGTTCTTTCTCCTCTCTATGTCTCCTCCTTTAGTTTTGCTCTGTTCTTTCTCTCTATGTCTCCCTTTAGTTTTGCTCTGTTCTTTCTCTCTATGTCTCCTCCTTTAGTTTTGCTCTGTTCTTCTCTCTCTCTATGTCTCCTCCTTTAGTTTTGCTCTGTTCTTTCTCTCTATGTCTCCTCCTTTAGTTTTGCTCTGTTCTTTCTCTCTATGTCTCCTCCTTTAGTTTTGCTCTGTTCTTTCTCTCTATGTCTCCTCCTTTAGTTTTGCTCTGTTCTTTCTCTCTATGTCTCCTCCTTTAGTTTTGCTCTGTTCTTTCTCTCTATGTCTCCTCCTTTAGTTTTGCTCTGTTCTTTCTTTCTCTCTATGTCTCTTCCTTTAGTTTTGCTCTGTTCTTTCTCTCTCTATGTCTCCTCCTTTAGTTTTGCTCTGTTCTTTCTCTCTATGTCTCCTCCTTTAGTTTTGCTCTGTTCTTTCTCTCTCTCTATGTCTCCTCCTTTAGTTTTGCTCTGTTCTTTCTCTCTATGTCTCCTCCTTTAGTTTTGCTCTGTTCTTTCTCTCTATGTCTCCTCCTTTAGTTTTGCTCTGTTCTTTCTCTCTATGTCTCCTCCTTTAGTTTTGCTCTGTTCTTTCTTTCTCTCTATGTCTCTTCCTTTAGTTTTGCTCTGTTCTTTCTCTCTATGTCTCCTCCTTTAGTTTTGCTCTGTTCTTTCTTTCTCTCTATGTCTCCTCCTTTAGTTTTGCTCTGTTCTTTCTCTCTATGTCTCCTCCTTTAGTTTTGCTCTGTTCTTTCTCTCTATGTCTCCTTTAGTTTTGCTCTGTTCTTTCTCTCTATGTCTCCTCCTTTAGTTTTGCTCTGTTCTTTCTTCTCTCTCTATGTCTCCTCCTTTAGTTTTGCTCTGTTCTTTCTCTCTATGTCTCCTCCTTTAGTTTTGCTCTGTTCTTTCTTTCTCTCTATGTCTCCTCCTTTAGTTTTGCTCTGTTCTTTCTTTCTCTCTATGTCTCCTCCTTTAGTTTTGCTCTGTTCTTTCTCTCTATGTCTCCTCCTTTAGTTTTGCTCTGTTCTTTCTCTCTATGTCTCCTCCTTTAGTTTTGCTCTGTTCTTTCTCTCTATGTCTCTTCCTTTAGTTTTGTTCTTTCTTTCTCTCTATGTCTCCTCCTTTAGTTTTGCTCTGTTCTTTCTCTCTATGTCTCCTCCTTTAGTTTTGCTCTGTTCTTTCTCTCTATGTCTCCTCCTTTAGTTTTGCTCTGTTATTTCTCTCTATGTCTCCTCCTTTAGTTTTGCTCTGTTCTTTCTCTCTATGTCTCCTCCTTTAGTTTTGCTCTGTTCTTTCTCTCTATGTCTCCTCCTTTAGTTTTGCTCTGTTCTTTCTCTCTATGTCTCCTCCTTTAGTTTTGCTCTGTTCTTTCTTTCTCTATGTCTCCTCCTTTAGTTTTGCTCTGTTCTTTCTCTCTATGTCTCCTCCTTTAGTTTTGCTCTGTTCTTTCTCTCTATGTCTCCTCCTTTAGTTTTGCTCTGTTCTTTCTCTCTATGTCTCCTCCTTTAGTTTTGCTCTGTTCTTTCTCTCTCTCTATGTCTCCTCCTTTAGTTTTGCTCTGTTCTTTCTTTCTCTCTATGTCTCCTCCTTTAGTTTTGCTCTGTTCTTTCTCTCTATGTCTCCTCCTTTAGTTTTGTTCTTTCTTTCTCTCTATGTCTCCTCCTTTAGTTTTGCTCTGTTCTTTCTCTCTATGTCTCCTCCTTTAGTTTTGCTCTGTTCTTTCTCTCTATGTCTCTTCCTTTAGTTTTGCTCTGTTCTTTCTCTCTATGTCTCCTCCTTTAGTTTTGCTCTGTTCTCTCTCTGGTCTTCCTTTAGTTTTGCTCTGTTCTCTCTATGTCTCCTCCTTTAGTTTTGCTCTGTTCTTTCTTTCTCTCTATGTCTCCTCCTTTAGTTTTGCTCTGTTCTTTCTCTCTATGTCTCCTCCTTTAGTTTTGCTCTGTTCTCTCTCTCTTTCTCCTTTTAGTTTTGCTCTGTTCTTTCTTTCTCTCTATGTCTCCTCCTTTAGTTTTGCTCTGTTCTTTCTCTCTATGTCTCCTCCTTTAGTTTTGCTCTGTTCTTTCTCTCTCTCTATGTCTCCTCCTTTAGTTTTGCTCTTTCTCTCTCTCTCGTTTCTTTCTCTCTGTCTCTTCTCTTTATGTTCCTTGCTTTGTTCTTTCTTTCTCTCTATGTCTCCTCCTTTAGTTTTGCTCTGTTCTTTCTTTCTCTCTATGTCTCCTCCTTTAGTTTTGCTCTGTTCTTTCTTTCTCTCTATGTCTCCTCCTTTAGTTTTGCTCTGTTCTTTCTCTCTATGTCTCTTTAGTTTTGCTCTGTTCTCTCTTCCCTATGTCTCCTTTTAGTTTTTGCTCTGTTCTTTCTTCTCTCTATGTCTCCTAGCTTTAGTTTTGCTCTGTTCTTCTCTCTTCTTCCCCTTAGTTTTGCTCTGTTCTTTCTATTCTCTCTATGTCTCCTCCTTTAGTTTTGCTCTGTTCTTTCTCTCTATGTCTCCTCCTTTAGTTTTGCTCTGTTCTTTCTCTCTATGTCTCCTCCTTTAGTTTTGCTCTGTTCTTTCTTTCTCTCTATGTCTCCTCCTTTAGTTTTGCTCTGTTCTTTCTCTCTATGTCTCCTCCTTTAGTTTTGTCTCTTTCTTTCTCTCTATGTCTCCTCCTTTAGTTTTGCTCTGTTCTTTCTTCTCTATGTCTCCTCCTTTAGTTTTGCTCTCTTTCTTTATGTTTTTAGTTTTGCTCTGTTCTTTCTCTCTATGTCTCCTCCTTTAGTTTTGCTCTGTTCTTTCTCTCTATGTCTCCTCCTTTAGTTTTGCTCTGTTCTTTCTCTCTATGTCTCCTTTAGTTTTGTTCTTTCTTTCTCTTTGTCTCCTCCTTTAGTTTTGCTCTGTTCTCTCTATGTTCCTTTTTTAGGTTTTGTCTGTTCTCTCTCTATGTCTCCTCCTTTAGTTTTGTTCTGTTCTTTCTCTCTATGTCTCCTCCTTTAGTTTTGCTCTGTTCTTTCTCTCTATGTCTCCTCCTTTACTTTTGCTCTGTTCTTTCTCTCTATGTCTCCTTCCTTTATTTTTGCTCTGTTCTTTCTCTCTATGTCTCCTCCTTTAGTTTTGCTCTGTTCTTTCTTCTATGTCTCCTCCTTTACTTTTGCTCTGTTCTTTCCCTCTCTATGGGTCTCTTCCTTTAGTTTTGCTCTGTTCTTATTCTCTCTTTTTTCTTTCTCTATGTCTCCTCCTTTAGTTTTGCTCTGTTCTTTCTCTCTATGTCTCCTCCTTTAGTTTTGCTCTGTTCTTTCTCTCTCTCTATGTCTCCTCCTTTAGTTTTGCTCTGTTCTTTCTCTCTATGTCTCCTCCTTTAGTTTTGCTCTGTTCTTTCTTTGTCTCCTCCTTTAGTTTTGCTCTGTTCTGTCTCTCTATGTCTCCTCCTTTAGTTTTTCTCTGTTCTCTCTCTATGTCTCCTCCTTTAGGTTTTGCTCTGTTCTTTCTTTCTCTCTATGTCTCCTCCTTTAGTTTTGCTCTGTTCTTTCTCTCTATGTCTCCTCCTTTAGTTTTGCTCTGTTCTCCTGTATGTCTCCTTCCTCCTCGTCTATGTTCTCCTCCTCCTTATTTTTGCTCTGTTCTTTCTCTCCGTTAATTTTGGAATTTATCCCTCTCTCTCTATGTCTCCTCCTTTAGTTTTTGCTCTGTTCTCTCTCTATGTCTCCTCCTTTAGTTTTGCTCTGTTCTCTCTCTCTCTATGTCTCCTCCTTTAGTTTTGCTCTGTTCTTTCTCTCTATGTCTCCTCCTTTATTTTTTCTCTGTTCTTTCTCTCTATGTCTCCTCCTTTAGTTTTGCTCTGTTCTTTCTTTCTCTCTAAGTCTCCTCCTTTAGTTTTGCTCTGTTCTTTCTCTCTATGTCTGCCTCCTTTATTTTTGCTCTGTTCTCTTTCTCTCTATGTCTCCTCCTTTAGTTTTGCTCTGTTCTTTCTCTCTATGTCTCCTCCTTGTTGGCTCTGGGTCTTTCTAGTTTTGCTCTGTTCTTTCTCTCTCTAATGTCTCCTCCTTTAGTTTTGCTCTGTTCTTTCTCTCTATGTCTCCTCCTTTAGTTTTTCTCTTTTTTTGTTCTCTCTCTCTCTATGTCTCCTTTAGTTTTGCTCTGTTCTGTCTCTCTCTATACTCTCCTCCTTTAGTGTTGCTCTCTTCTTTCTCTTTATGTTTTTGTCCTCTAGTTTTGCTTCTTCTCTCTCTATGTCTCTTCCTTTAGTTTTTCTCTGTTCTTTATCTCTCTCTATTTCTCCTCCTTTAGTTTTGCTCTGTTCTCTCTCTATGTCTCCTCCTTTAGTTTTGCTCTGTTCTCTCTCTCTATGTCTCCTTTAGTTTTGCTCTGTTCTCTTTCTCTCTATGTCTCTTCCTTTAGTTTTGCTCTGTTCTTTCTTTCTCTATGTCTCCTCCTTTAGTTTTGCTCTGTTCTTTCTCTCTTGTCCCTCCTTTAGTTTTGCTCTGTTCTTTCTCTCTATCTCTCTCCCTCTGTCTCTAACATTGTCTCTTTCTTCCTCTCTTCTCTCTCTCTCTCTATGTCTCCTCCCCTTTAGTTTTGCCTCTGTTCTTTCTCTCTGTGTCTCTTCCTTTAGTTTTTCTCTGTTCTTTACCACCTCCTTCCACCCCCCCGTCTCATCGAATGGGGGGGGGTCTCCTCCTTTTTTAGTTTTGACTTTGTTTTTTTTTCTTCTCTCGCATGTCTCCCTCCTTTAAGTTTTTGCTCTCTGGTTTGTCTATCAATGTCCTCCTCTAGTGTTGCTCTTCTCTTCCCTTTAGTTTTGGGCCGTCTGTTCTTTCTTTTTTCCCTCTTATTTCTCTCTATGTCTTTAGAGTTTATTTTGGTTGCTCTGTTGCGTTCTTCCCTGTCTCCTCCTTTAGTTTTGTTCTTTTCTCTCTATTCTCCCTGTCTTTAGGAGGGTTTTGCTCTGTTCTCTCTCTCTATGTCTCCTTTATTCTTTCTCTCTATGTCTCCTCCTATACTTTTGCTCTGTTCTTTAGTTCTTTTCTCTGTATCTTCTCCTCCTCTAAGTGTTTTGGGTTTTTAGTTTTTCCCGCGCCTTCTTATTCTCTCTCTCTCTGTGTCCTCCTTTGGCTTTGCTCTTTTCTTTCTCTCTGATGTACTCCTCCTTTAGTTTTGTTCTTTTCCACTCGTTCCCTCCCTTATCCCTTATCCTTTCCCGTTCCTCTTCCTTTTCCCCCCTTTCCTTATTTCATTCTCTACCCCCTTTCCCCCCCGTGCTCTATTCCTCTCTTTAGGTTTTTGGTTCTTGTCTTTTTTCTCATCTATGTCTCCCTCCTTTAGTTTTTGCTCTGTTCCTTTCTCCATCTATTCCAGAATCTTCCTTTAGTTTTGTTTCTTCGTTTCTTCTTTTTCTTTTCCTCTAGTTTCGCTCCCTCCTTTAGTTCTATGTCTGCTTCTGTAGTTTTGCTCTGTTCTTTCTTCTCTATGTCTCTTCCTTTAGTTTTGTTCTGTTCTTTCTCTCTCTCTATGTCTCCTCCTTTATTTTTGCTCTGTTCTCTCTCTATGTCTCTTCGTACGACCCTATTTTTTCCTTTCTCAGCTCCTATTTCTCATTCCTTTAGTTTTGTTCCTTTTTCCTTTTTCTTTTCTATCTTTTTCTCTCCATCTATGTGTCTCCGTCCTCCTTTAGTTTTGCTCTGTTCTGTTTGCCTCTCCATAATGTAAAACTAAAAACAAAATGCGTCTGAAATCTCCATCCCTTAGTTTGACTCTGTTCTTTCTCTGTTTAGCCTTTAGGTTTTTTTTTCTCTCTCTCTCTCTCTCTTTCCCTCGTCTCTCTCTCTTTCCTCTCTATGTCTCCTCCTTTAGTTTTGCT
>CM065698.1:264925-282425 GCA_017654935.2 Phymorhynchus buccinoides
ACACACATGGGCTGAACAGTGACACACACATGGGGTGAACAGTGACACACACATGGGGTGAACAGTGACACACACATGGGCTGAACAGTGACACACACATGGTGTGAACAGTGACACACACATGGGGTGAACAGTGACACACACATGGGGTGAACAGTGACACACACATGGGGTGAACAGTGACACACACACAGTGATGGGGTGAACAGTGACACACACATGGGGTGAACAGTGACACACACATGGGGTGAACAGTGACACACACATGGGGTGAACAGTGACACACACATGGGTGAACAGTGAACACACACACCGTGACACACACACACACGGGGTGAACAGTGACACACACATGGGATGAACAGTGACACACACACACACTGAACAGTGACACACACACATGGGGTGAACAGTGACACACACATGGTGTGAACAGTGACACACACATGGGGTGAACAGTGACACACACATGGGGTGAACAGTGACACACACATGGGGTGAACAGTGACACACACATGGGATGAACAGTGACACACACACACAGAGTGACAGTGACACACACACATGGGGTGAACAGTGACACACACACATGGGGTGAACAGTGACACACACATGGGGTGAACAGTGACACACACATGACACACACAGTGACACACACACACACACATGGGGTGAACAGTGACACACATGGGCTGAACAGTGACACACACACATGGGGTGAACAGTGACACACACATGGGGGTGAACAGTGACACACACATGGTGTGAACAGTGACACACACATGGGCTGAACACACACATGGGCAACAGTGACACACACACACACATGGGGTGAACAGTGACACACACATGACATGAACAGTGACACACACACAGTGACACACACATGGGGTGAACAGTGACACACACATGGGCTGAACAGTGACACACACATGGGTGAACAGTGAACAGTGACACACACACATGGGGTGAACAGTGACACACACACACACACAACAGTGACACACACACAGTGACACACACACACACACAACACAGTGACACACACATGGTGAACAGTGACACACACATGGGCTGAACAGTGACACACACACATGGGGTGAACAGTGACACACACATGGGGTGAACAGTGACACACACAGTGACACACACATGGTGTGAACAGTGACACAGTGACACAACACACACACACACATGGGGTGAACAGTGACACACACATGGGGTGAACAGTGACACACACATGGGGTGAACAGTGACACACACATGGGGTGAACAGTGACACACACATGGTGTGAACAGTGACACACACATGGGGTGAACAGTGACACACACATGGGGTGAACAGTGACACACACACATGGGGTGAACAGTGACACACACACATGGGTGACACACACATGGTGTGTGAACAGTGACACACACATGGGTGTGAACAGTGACACACACATGGGGTGAACAGTGACACACACATGGGGTGAACAGTGACACACACACACACACACACACATGGGTGAACAGTGACACACACATGGGGTGAACAGTGACACACACATGGTGTGAACAGTGACACACACATGGTGTGAACAGTGACACACACACACACACAACAGTGACACACACATGGGGTGAACAGTGACACACACACACACACACGGGGTGAACAGTGACACACACATGGGGTGAACAGTGACACACACATGGGGTGAACAGTGACACACACACATGGGGTGAACAGTGACACACACATGGGGTGAACAGTGACACACACATGGGGTGAACAGTGACACACACATGGGCTGAACAGTGACAGTGACACACACATGGGGTGAACAGTGACACACACATGGGGTGAACAGTGACACACACACACACACACATGGGGAACAGTGACACACACATGGGGTGAACAGTGACACACACATGGGGTGAACAGTGACACACACATGGGTGAACACAGTGACACACACATGGTGACACACACATGAACAGTGACACACACATGGGGTGAACAGTGACACACACATGGGGTGAACAGTGACACACACATGGGGTGAACAGTGACACACACATGGGGGTGAACAGTGACACACACATGGGGTGAACAGTGACACACACATGGGGTGAACAGTGACACACACATGGGAACAGTGACACACACACACACAGTGACACACACACACAACACACAACAGTGACACACACATGGGGTGAACAGTGGGTGTGAACAGTGACACACACATGGGGTGAACAGTGACACACACATGGGGTGAACAGTGACACACACACACATGGGGTGAACAGTGACACACACATGGGGTGAACAGTGAACACACATGGGGTGAACAGTGACACACACATGGGGTGAACAGTGACACACACATGGGGTGAACAGTGACACACACATGGGGTGAACAGTGACACACACATGGGGTGAACAGTGACACACACACACACACACAACAGTGACACACACATGGGGTGAACAGTGAACACACACACATGGGAACAGTGACACAGTGACACACACACATGGTGTGAACAGTGACACACACATGGGGTGAACAGTGACACACACATGGTGTGAACAGTGACACACACATGGGCTGAACAGTGACACACACACATGGGGTGAACAGTGACACACACATGGGCTGAACAGTGACACACACATGGGGTGAACAGTGACACACACACAACAGTGACACACACATGGGTGAACACACACATGGGGTGAACAGTGACACACACATGGGGTGAACAGTGACACACACATGGTGTGAACAGTGACACACACATGGGGTGAACAGTGACACACACATGGGCTGAACAGTGACACACACATGGGTGTGAACAGTGACACACACATGGGGTGAACAGTGACACACACATGGTGTGAACAGTGACACACACATGGGGTGAACAGTGACACACACATGGGGTGAACAGTGACACACACACATGGGTGAACAGTGACACACACATGGTGTGAACAGTGACACACACACACGGGGTGAACAGTGACACACACACACATGGGTGAACAGTGACACACACACATGAACAGTGACAACAGTGACACACACACAACAGGACACACACACAGTGACACACACATGGGGGTGAACAGTGACACACACACATGGGGTGAACAGTGACACACACACATGGGTGAACAGTGACACACACATGGGGTGAACAGTGACACACACATGGGGTGAACAGTGACACACACATGGGGTGAACAGTGACACACACATGGGGTGAACAGTGACACACACATGGGTGAACAGTGACACACACACATGGGGTGAACAGTGACACACACATGGGGTGAACAGTGACACACACATGGGGTGAACAGTGACACACACATGGGGTGAACAGTGACACACACATGGGGTGAACAGTGACACACACATGGGGTGAACAGTGACACACACACATGGGGTGAACAGTGACACACACATGGGGTGAACAGTGACACACACATGGGGTGAACAGTGACACACACATGGGGTGAACAGTGACACACACATGGGGTGAACAGTGACACACACATGGGGTGAACAGTGACACACACATGGGGTGAACAGTGACACACACATGGGGAACAGTGACACACACATGGGGTGAACAGTGACACACACATGGGGTGAACAGTGACACACACATGGGGTGAACAGTGACACACACACACGGGGTGAACAGTGACACACACATGGGGTGAACAGTGACACACACATGGGGTGAACAGTGACACACACATGGGGTGAACAGTGACACACACATGGGGTGAACAGTGACACACACATGGGGTGAACAGTGACACACACATGGGGTGAACAGTGACACACACATGGGGTGAACAGTGACACACACATGGGGTGAACAGTGACACACACATGGGGTGAACAGTGACACACACATGGGGTGAACAGTGACACACACACGGGGTGAACAGTGACACACACATGGGGTGAACAGTGACACACACACACACACACACAGTGACACACACACATGGGTGAACAGTGACACACACATGGGGTGAACAGTGACACACACATGGGGTGAACAGTGACACACACATGGGGTGAACAGTGACACACACATGGGGTGAACAGTGACACACACACATGGGGTGAACAGTGACACACACATGGGGTGAACAGTGACACACACATGGTGTGAACAGTGACACACACACACGGGGTGAACAGTGACACACACATGGGGTGAACAGAACACATGTGACACACACACACACACATGGGGTGAACACACACACACATGGGGTGAACAGTGACACAGTGACACAGTGACACACACACACACAGTGACACACACACACACACACAGTGACACACACACACACAGTGACAACAGTGACACACACACACGGGGTGAACAGTGACACACACATGGGGTGAACAGTGACACACACATGGGCTGAACAGTGACACACACATGGGCTGAACAGTGACACACACACATGGGGTGAACAGTGACACACACATGGGCTGAACAGTGACACACACATGGGGTGAACAGTGACACACACATGGGGTGAACAGTGACACACACATGGGGTGAACAGTGACACACACACATGGGGTGAACAGTGACACACACATGGGGTGAACAGTGACACACACATGGGGTGAACAGTGACACACACATGGGGTGAACAGTGACACACACATGGGGTGAACAGTGACACACACATGGGGTGAACAGTGACACACACATGGGGTGAACAGTGACACACACATGGGTGAACAGTGACACACACACACACACATGGGTGAACAGTGACACACACATGGTGTGAACAGTGACACACACACACACACATGGTGTGGGGTGAACAGTGACACACACACACACATGGGGTGAACAGTGACACACACATGGGATGAACAGTGACACACACACACACACACACACAGTGACACACACATGGGGTGAACAGTGACACACACATGGTGTGAACAGTGACACACACATGGGGTGAACAGTGACACACACATGGGGTGAACAGTGACACACACATGGGGTGAACAGTGACACACACATGGGGTGAACAGTGACACACACACACATGGGGTGAACAGTGACACACACATGGGTGTGAACAGTGACACACACATGGGGTGAACAGTGACACACACATGGGGTGAACAGTGACACACACACACAGTGACACAACAGTGACACACACACACACACAACAGTGACACACACACGGGAACAGTGAACAGTGACACACACACATGGGGTGAACAGTGACACACACACACACACACACACGGGGTGAACAGTGACACACACATGGGATGAACAGTGACACACACATGGGGTGACACACACACACACACACACACACACACACACACACACACACACGGGGGGTGAACAGTGACACACACACATGGGGAACAGTGAACAGTGACACACACACATGGGGTGAACAGTGACACACACATGGGGTGAACAGTGAACACACACACATGGGGTGAACAGTGACACACACATGGGGTGAACAGTGACACACACACATGGGGTGAACAGTGACACACACACACATGGGGTGAACAGTGACACACACATGGGGTGAACAGTGACACACACACACCACACACAACAGTGACACACACACATGGGGTGAACAGTGACACACACACACATGGTGAACAGTGACACACACATGGGGTGAACAGTGACACACACACACACATGGGGTGAACAGTGACACACACATGGGGTGAACAGTGACACACACACATGGGGTGAACAGTGACACACACACATGGGGTGAACACACACACACACACGGGGTGAACAGTGACACACACATGGGGTGAACAGTGACACACACATGGGGTGAACAGTGACACACACATGGGGTGAACAGTGACACACACATGGGATGAACAGTGACACACACATGGGTGAACACACACACACACGGGGTGAACAGTGACACACACATGGGGTGAACAGTGACACACACATGGGATGAACAGTGACACACACACACAGTGACACACACATGGGGTGAACAGTGACACACACATGGTGTGAACAGTGACACACACATGGGAACAGTGAACAGTGACACACACATGGGGTGAACAGTGACACACACACAACAGTGACACACACATGGGGTGAACAGTGACACACACATGGGGTGAACAGTGACACACACATGGGGTGAACAGTGACACACACACACAGTGACACACACATGGGGTGAACAGTGACACACACATGGGGTGAACAGTGACACACACATGGGGTGAACAGTGACACACACATGGGGTGAACAGTGACACACACATGGGGTGAACAGTGACACACACATGGGGTGAACAGTGACACACACATGGTGTGAACAGTGACACACACATGGTGTGAACAGTGACACACACATGGGGTGAACAGTGACACACACATGGTGAACAGTGAACAGGGACACACACACATGGGGTGAACAGTGACACACACATGGGATGAACAGTGACACACACACATGGGGTGAACAGTGACACACACATGGGGTGAACAGTGACACACACATGGGGTGAACAGTGACACACACATGGGGTGAACAGTGACACACACATGGGGTGAACAGTGACACACACATGGGGTGAACAGTGACACACACATGGGGTGAACAGTGACACACACATGGGGTGAACAGTGACACACACATGGGGTGAACAGTGACACACACACACATGGGGTGAACAGTGACACACACATGAACAGTGACACACACATGGGGTGAACAGTGACACACACATGGTGGTGAACAGTGACACACACATGGGGTGAACAGTGACACAGTGACACACACACACACACACACACGGGGGTGAACAGTGACACACACACATGGGGTGAACAGTGACACACACACACACACATGGGGTGAACAGTGACACACACACATGGGGTGAACAGTGACACACACATGGGGTGAACAGTGACACACACATGGGGTGAACAGTGACACACACATGGGGTGAACAGTGACACACACATGGGGTGAACAGTGACACACACATGGGGTGAACAGTGACACACACATGGGGTGAACAGTGACACACACATGGGGTGAACAGTGACACACACATGGGGTGAACAGTGACACACATGGGCTGAACAGTGACACACACATGAACAGTGAACAGTGACACACACACACACATGGGGTGAACAGTGACACACACATGGGGTGAACAGTGACACACACACATGGGGTGAACAGTGACACACACACATGGGGTGAACAGTGACACACACATGGGGTGAACAGTGACACACACATGGGGTGAACAGTGACACACACATGGGGTGAACAGTGACACACACATGGGGTGAACAGTGACACACACATGGGGTGAACAGTGACACACACATGGGGTGAACAGTGACACACACATGGGGTGAACAGTGACACACACATGGGGTGAACAGTGACACACACATGGGGTGAACAGTGACACACACATGGGGTGAACAGTGACACACACATGGGGTGAACAGTGACACACACATGGGGAACAGAACAGTGACACACACACATGGGGTGAACAGTGACACACATGGGGTGAACACATGGGGTGAACAGTGACACACACATGGGGTGAACAGTGACACACACATGGGGTGAACAGTGACACACACATGGGGTGAACAGTGACACACACATGGGGTGAACAGTGACACACACATGGGGTGAACAGTGACACACACATGGGGTGAACAGTGACACACACATGGGGTGAACAGTGACACACACATGACACACATGAACAGTGACACAACACACACATGGGGTGAACAGTGACACACACATGGGGTGAACAGTGACACACACATGGGGTGAACAGTGACACACACATGGGGTGAACAGTGACACACACATGGGGTGAACAGTGACACACACATGGGGTGAACAGTGACACACACATGGGGTGAACAGTGACACACACATGGGGTGAACAGTGACACACACACATGAGATGAACAGTGACACACACACATGAGATGAACAGTGACACACACATGGGATGAACAGTGACACACACACATGGGGTGAACAGTGACACACACATGGGATGAACAGTGACACACACATGGGATGAACAGTGACACACACACATGAGATGAACAGTGACACACACACATGGGGTGAACAGTGACACACACATGGGATGAACAGTGACACACACATGGGGTGAACAGTGACACACACATGGGGTGAACAGTGACACACACATGGGGTGAACAGTGACACACACATGGGGTGAACAGTGACACACACATGGGGTGAACAGTGACACACACATGGGGTGAACAGTGACACACACATGGGGTGAACAGTGACACACACATGGGGTGAACAGTGACACACACATGGGGTGAACAGTGACACACACAACAGTGGGGTGAACAGTGACACACACATGGGGTGAACAGTGACACACACATGGGGTGAACAGTGACACACACATGGGGTGAACAGTGACACACACATGGGGTGAACAGTGAACAGTGACACACACATGGGGTGAACAGTGACACACACATGGGGTGAACAGTGACACACACATGGGGTGAACAGTGACACACACATGGGGTGAACAGTGACACACACATGGGGTGAACAGTGACACACACATGGGGTGAACAGTGACACACACATGGGGTGAACAGTGACACACACATGGGGTGAACAGTGACACACACATGGGGTGAACAGTGACACACACATGGGATGAACAGTGACACACACATGGGGTGAACAGTGACACACACATGGGTGTGAACAGTGACACACACATGGGCTGAACAGTGACACACACATGGGGTGAACAGTGACACACACATGGTGTGAACAGTGACACACACATGGGGTGAACAGTGACACACACATGGTGTGAACAGTGACACACACACATGGGGTGAACAGTGACACACACACACAACAGTGACACACACATGAACAGTGACACACACATGGGATGAACAGTGACACACACATGGGGTGAACAGTGACACACACATGGGGTGAACAGTGACACACATGGGGTGAACAGTGACACACACATGGGGTGAACAGTGACACACACATGGGGTGAACAGTGACACACACATGGGGTGAACAGTGACACACACATGGGGTGAACAGTGACACACACATGGGCTGAACAGTGACACACACATGGGGTGAACAGTGACACACACATGAGATGAACAGTGACACACACATGGGGTGAACAGTGACACACACATGGGGTGAACAGTGACACACACATGGGGTGAACAGTGACACACACATGGGCTGAACAGTGACACACACACATGGGGTGAACAGTGACACACACACATGGGGTGAACAGTGACACACACATGGGGTGAACAGTGACACACACATGGGCTGAACAGTGACACACACATGGGGTGAACAGTGACACACACATGGGGTGAACAGTGACACACACATGGGGTGAACAGTGACACACACATGGGGTGAACAGTGACACACACATGGGCTGAACAGTGACACACACATGGGGTGAACAGTGACACACACATGGGGTGAACAGTGACACACACATGGTGTGAACAGTGACACACACATGGTGTGAACAGTGACACACACATGGGGTGAACAGTGACACACACATGGGGTGAACAGTGACACACACACATGGGGTGAACAGTGACACACACATGGGCTGAACAGTGACACACACATGGGGTGAACAGTGACACACACATGGGGTGAACAGTGACACACACATGGGGTGAACAGTGACACACACACATGGGCTGAACAGTGACACACACATGGGATGAACAGTGACACACACACGGGGTGAACAGTGACACACACATGGGGTGAACAGTGACACACACACATGGGCTCTCTCTCGCTCTCGCTCTCTCTCTCTCTCTCTCTCTCTCTCTCTCTCTCTCTCTCTCTCTCTCTCTCTCTCTCTCTCTCTCTCTCTCTCTCTCCGTCATATGTATGTGCTTACATTTACGATTGATGTATTTTTAAGATTAGTATGTAAAGTGGGCTTAGGCTTGATTTTATTATGTGCATTGGCTTCAAATTTAAAATGTGTACATGTTACGAGTATATAAAATAGGATTAGTTTTGATTTTGTGGTGAGTTAAGTTTTACTTATGTGCATGTTAAAGATGAGAACTAGACAGTAGGTTTAGGCTTTATTTTGTCATGAGTAGTATTTGTTTTTTGATATGTGTATCCGCATGCAATCAATATGACTAGGTCTGCTTTTGTTACGAGTGCGTGTTTACCTTTTAATTTGTTCCTGTTAAAAATGAATAACGTAATGTAGGAATAGGCTTCATGTTGCCATGGGTACACGTATTTATATTTTAAACTGTGCATGCTACGATGAGTAGGTAAAGTAATACTATGTTTGACTTATGTAGTAGTAGTAGTAGTAGTAGTAGTAGTAGTAGTAGTAGTAGTAGTAGTAGTAGTAGTAGTTAGGGACAGAACAAGCGTGAGGCTTTTTATGAGTCCCATCGTTTTAAACTTTAGCAGGTATTATTTAGGTTATGGTTTGAACGGCTAAAAAAATGTTCCCTATAAAATAACTTAATCAAAGCTTCTAGATATACTAATACATTTTGGAAATTCATCAAGACGATTTTTGAAGATGTTAGTATTTGGTGCACATTTTAACTCAAAGGGAAATTCATTCCACATGTTAGCAACTCTGTTACACTTCTCTGTTTTTGAATGTTAAAAGATGAGTGTGAAAAGTAAGATTAGGTTTTATTTTCCCGTGTGTTTGAGCTTACTTCACACATTTTGAATGTTAATAATGAGTATAGATAATAATAATAGGGTTGGTTTTTGTTATTGATGTGTTACAATATAGGGATGTATTTTACATGCTTTATATTACTTTGTATGTGTTTATTTTCGTTTCCCATTTTCTACTTTCACATGTATATGTCCAGAGGGCTGGATGTAAAAAAGCATATATTGCTTATTCTATTAGCCTCTTTAAATAAAATTAATTAAATAATTCATTCATTCATTCCGTTTGCATGTGTGTGTTCGTTCTTTCTCTCCTTCTCTCTCTGTCCCCCCTCACCCTCTCTGTCTCTGTCTCTCTCTGAAAGTCCCTTGTGGGACGCCACTGATGACATAGCATTATGTGTATTAAAGCAGCTATGTTTTTTAGATGATGCGATTGAGATTACTTTAATCAGCAGGACCGATCACACACTGTGGTCCTGCTGTTTTATGTAATCTCATTCATTTTAACAGTGTTTGGAGCAGTATATAGCAGCACATGCTTTCGGGTCGTTTGAGGTAAAGCGCTATATTTATGTAAACAAATGCAGTAGTTTATGTTTTTGAGATGATGCCATTGAGATTACTTACATCAGCATAATGAACCAGACACCGTGGTCCTGCTGTTTTATGTAATCTCATTCACATTCACAGTGTTTGCAGCACTATATAGCAGCACATGCATGCACGCACGCACGAACGCACAGGTGCGCGCGCACACGCACGCACGCACGCACACGCACACGCACACACACACACACACACACACACACACACACACACACACACACACACACGTGCGCGCGCGCAAATGCGCAAACGTAGAGAGAGAGTGAGAGAGAGAGACAGACAGACAGACAGACACACACGCTACAGAGAGAGAGAGAGAGACAGAACAGACAGACAGGGGGGGGGGGGAGGACAGAGTCTGAGTCTGAGTCTGAGTGTTTAATGTACATCAGCCATAGGCCATTATACAGACACGAAAATGAAGTGGAACATGGGGAAGGGTGGGAAAGAGGGTGGGGTGGGGGCAGACATGGGTGATGAATGAAAAAGGCAAAGGAAAAAAATAAACCATCATAATACATTTACATTAGAATATTTGATACAAGTTTGCGACAATAAATGTTAACGACTAAGCTTGTTCAAACAGAGAGAACGAGAACACAGTCAACCTGACGTTAGTAACTTCAGTATATGAATAATCCGCGGGCAACCTTAGCATCAAGCAAAATAATACTGGAAGACATACCATAAACTTACCATTCTACCTTATCGTCATTTCCAAAGTTAAGCAATAGATGACATCAAGTGGTACTTTCATAACCCCAAAACCTAAACATGGAAGAATGGCTTGTGTAAAGCCACAAAATTCGAAGATAACAAAGATTGAAGCAGTGAAACAATCATAATAACACTCTCAGGTGCATGTAACACGAGGAATTTTATCCTTCTTAAGCAAACTAGGGGATTACATATGGGACATTGCAAGATGATGGAATAAAGATAAAATATAGTATATAATCATATAAATATTTGCATTTGGGTCAATACAAATAAAACAGATAAACATAATTTCATGTCTAATGTTAAACGCGTAGTAACCTTTCATTCAACATCACTTAATTGTTCACCAGAGAGGAACCTTTTCCTCACATTCAAGGCATGGAAAATAAACTTAGATAATAGCTGGGATTTCGTCATTGAGTTTGCCTGAAGGAGTGCATGTAGTGACAGTGGAGAGAACTTGTGTAAAAGCTTCTGCCTTAGGTCAGTATATAAAGGACATTTGAAAATAAAGTGGTCTTCGTTTTCTATTTTTGACACACAGACAGGACATGTACGGTCTGAAGCATTCTGACTGTATCTGTGCATATTATTGTTCAATGGGAGAACACCAAAACGTAAATGTGACAAAGCAACACGAAAGCAGTATGTGTCGACAAAAGAAAAATATTGCTCTTTTTCAAAAATAGTTTTGAAACTCCTATAAGACACATATCTATCTCTATCTCTGATGGCACCGGACCACTCTTGAACAAACATGTCAATTAGCCTTTGTTTAAATTGCTTAAGAAAGATAGTGGGATTACCAACAGATTGGTAGAGCCATACAAAAGCAAATCCTGTTTCACATAAAATTTCCCTGATTTTACTTGCCCAACAATCTTTACCTTGTGAATCTAGAGTGACTAGCATTTTATAGGATTGTTTGGGAATTCTATTTTGATCCATATCCAGCAAACGTATCCAGTACCTCACACAGTTAACACATGAAGCTATAAATATAGGATACCTCGGGGGGAGGACAGAGAGAGGAGGAGAGCAAACTGTTAACCCTAACGGTGAAATACCCTCCTGACCACCATAAACCAAAATATGACCCACACACACACACACATGCGCGCAAATGGAGAGAGAGGGAGAGAGAGAGAGAGAGAGAGAGAGAGAGAGAGAGAGAGAGAGAGAGAGAGAGAGAGGGGGGGGGGGGAGAGAGAGCATTATGTGTATATTAATGCAGTAGTTCAGATTACTTAAATCAGCAGGACCGATCACACACTGTGGTCCTGCTGTTTTATGTAATCTCATTCACATTCAGTGTTTGGAGCAATACGTGTGCTGCTATATAGTGCTGCAAACACTATGAATGTGAATGAGATTACATAAAACAGCAGGACCACGGTGTCTGGTCGATCCTGCTGATGTAAGTAATCTCAATGGCATCATCTCAAAAACATAACTGCATTAACACTTACCCTGGTGTAATTCTGCCACATGCAATATAGTGTGGCTGGTGAATTAACAGAGAGGATAAACTAAAATAACGGGTTGTCTGTTGCCCTTACGTTTATTGAAGTCTGTGTTGACATTTGAACATAACATCATATAGTAAAAAGCCAACTGTCCGTGTGTGTGTGTGTGTGTGTGTGTGTGTGTGTGTGTGTGTGTGTGTGTGTGTGTGTGTGTGTGTGTGTGTGTGTGTGTGTGTGTGTGTGTGTGTGTGTGTGTGTGTGTGTGTGTGTGTGTGTGTGTGTGTGTGTGTGTGTGTGTGTGTGTGGCTGTGTGTGTGTGTGTGTGTGTGTGTGTGTGTGTGTGTCTGAAACACAAAACGGGCCTTATAACTCCGCCGTTTTTCGACCGATTCGCTTCAAATTTGCTGTGAGCCCTCACGGGGCGATGGCAACGGCAACCGAGGCGGCCGTATCATTTGCGCGGTTTCGCAAATGCGCGAAACGCGCATCCGCCGGCCTCTCGGCGCCCGTATCTCCAGCGTTTCTGGGCCGATTGCCTTCGAATTTGGCAGGAAGATGACCGGGGCCGGGGACTATCCGTGTGCCAAACCGGAAGCGCATCCATTACTTAGGCGCATAACAGCAGCATGATGCAAAACGGGCCTTATAACTCCGCCGGTTTTCAACCGAATCGCGTCAAATTTGCTGTCAGGCTTGCTGTCACCGGGGCAAAGCCTGGCAGCAAATTTGAAGAAAATCGGGAGAGCGCGTCACTCTCAGAGCAGCGCCAACGGGAAACGGGGCTTTATAACTCTGCCGTTTCTTAACGAAATCGCTTCAAATTTGCTGTACTCAGCGTTACCAGTACTTGGCCTTACCGTTACTAGGCGTTACCGTTACTAGGGAGAGCGCATCACTCTCAGAGCAGCGCCAACGCGAAACGGGGCCTTATAACTCCACCGTTTCTTTACCAAATCGCTTCAAATTTGCTGTACTCAGCGTTACCAATACTTGGCATTACCGTTACTAGGCGTTACCGTTACTAGGCGTTACTGGTACTCGGCGTTGCGCTAGTGTTGAATGAAAGTTTGAAAGAAATAAACAAATAACCACGTGACCTGTGTGCTGGTGCTTCAGGTGTAATAACGAACCCTCCAACCGGCTATACAGGTGCTAATCAGGTGAAAAATCAGGTAGTGTATGGTTTAGTGTCTGTGCTGATGCAATACAAATCTTGAACGGAATGTCTTTTGTGTTCAACTGACATCCAGGAACACGTGACTCGGGATAACCCAATAATGAAGCATTTGTGTCGGAATTCAGGTGTAATCCAGGTGTAATCCAGGTAGCAACCCAAACTGTAATTTATGCGGTAAGCACGCCATAGTAAGTCTGCTGTTGATACTATTTGGGGACAATGATAAAGTAACAGCACCTCCACCACCCCTACAAAGTTTGACCATTGCTATGGAAACAACACACAATAGTATAAACCAAATTGCTGACCAAGGTAAGACACAGGTGTGACAGGTAAGAACAGGTAAGAACAGGTATGTCCAGTTGAACAAGAGTAGCCACCTAAACCAATGTATAATGGTGTAAAAACGAAGTAGCATGCCAATTTAAGAGTTGTAGAATGATTTTCCAGTTAGACAGGTGTGTCAGGTGTGCCAGGCTGAACAGGTAAGAACAGGTATGTCCAGGTGAACAAGAGTAACCACATAAACCAATGTATAATGGTGCAAAACGAAGTAGCATAACAGTTTAAGAGTTGTAGAATTATTTGCCAGTTAGACAGGTGTGTCAGGTACTCAGGTGTGACAGGTTGAACAGGTAAGAACAGGTATGTCCAGGTGAACAAGAGTAACCACATAAACCAATGTATAATGCTGCAAAACGAAGTAGCATAACACTTTAAGAGTTGTATAATGATTTGCCAGTTAGACAGGAGTAGCCACCTAAACCAATGTATAATGGTGTAAAAACGAAGTAGCATAACAATTTAAGAGTTGTAGAATGATTTGCCAGTTAGACAGGTGTGTCAGGTACTCAGGTGTGACAGGTGAACAGGTAAGAACAGGTATGTCCAGGTGAACAAGAGTAACCACATAAACCAATGTATAATGGTGCAAAACGAAGTAGCATAACAGTTTAAGAGTTGTAGAATTATTTGCCAGTTAGACAGGTGTGTCAGGTACTCAGGTGTGACAGGTTGAACAGGTAAGAACAGGTATGTCCAGGTGAACAAGAGTAACCACATAAACCAATGTATAATGCTGTAAAACGAAGTAGCATAACACTTTAAGAGTTGTATAATGATTTGCCAGTTAGACAGGAGTAGCCACCTAAACCAATGTATAATGGTGTAAAAACGAAGTAGCATCAGGAGTTGTAGAATTATTTGCCAGTTAGACAGGTGTGTCAGGTACTCAGGTGTGCCAGGTTGAACAGGTAAGAACAGGTAAGAACAGGTAAGAACAGGTAAGAACAGGTGAACAAGCGAAACCACATAAACCAATGTATTATGGTGTAAAACGAAGTAGCATGCCACTTTAAGAGTTGTAGAATGACTTGCCAGTTAGACAGGTGTGCCAGGCTGAACAGGTAAGAACAGGTGAACAAGAGTAACCACATAAACCAATGTGCGTGTATATGTGTGTGTGTGCGTGTGTATGTGTGCGTGCATGCGTGTGCATTTGTCTCTGTGTGTGTATGTTGTGTGTGTGTGCGCACACGCGTGTGTGTGTGTGTGTGTGCGTGCGCGCGTGCGTGCGTGTGCGTGCGTGCGCGCGTGCGCGCGTGTGTGTGTGCGTGTGTGCGTGTGCGCGCGCGCGCGCGCGCGCGCGCGCGCGCGCGCGCGCGCGCGCGCGTGTGTGTGTGTGTGTGTGTGTGTGTGTGTGTGTGTGTGTGTGTGTGTGTGTGTAAGGGAGAGTAGTCTTATCAACAAATCCCAAACAATAAATCAGTCATTCAATCGATCTGTGAAACTGTTTTATAACTCACAATAATCAACATGAACATACTAAAATAAACAAGTTACACGTTGTATACTTGGACAGTCCCATTTCTCTCTTGTTTCGTTCTCTTTCTTTTAAAACCACATAACCACGCCCTTCCTTCCCCTTTCTCCGCTTCTCCAATGACAATAAATAATGAAATAACAGCGCAGGAACTTACATTTTATGCTAACAAACACTTAAATCAAACGTCATATAACTACACTGCGCTATATAGCATCACACATTCCCATAAACCCCACCCACCCAAACACAACATCACACACACGCGCGCGCACGCACGCACATACGCACGCACACGCACACGCACACGCACACGCACACACACACGTTACACGTGTTTTAGATGCACACAGCTTAGTTGTCCCCTGCATTGTCAGGTTGGGCTCTCTCTCCGTCTCCTTGGCGCTGCAGCAGGACCCTCCTGTAGTCCACATAAGTGTGGTAGATGTTGAAACAGGAGGGCACACACAGAGTGACAGTACACTGCTCACAATGGTAAGATGGCTGCTTCCTCTTGAAGCCTTGACGTTCTGCTGTGGGTGGGTTGCATGCAACGCAGTCTCGAGGAGGTAGTTGACGTCTGGCACCTGGTTGAGCGACATTGACAACAGGTCTGTGGGCTCCCACAAGTCGCTGAGGAGGGTTTGCCGATCTCCTTCCTCTGGGCGCAGGCTGCGGGGCGTCCCTTGCGTCCAGGAGGAACTGCCGCACAATCTCCTTCCGGAACGCGTAATGACTCATGTCCCTGTATTACTAAACGGAGAGACTGACAGAGAGAGAGAGAGGGGGGGGGGGGGGGGGAGATCAAGAAGGAGTGAAAGAGCACACACACATGCAAATGGAGAGAAGGACAGAGAGAGAGAGAGGGGGGGGGAGATCAAGAAGGA
>CM065698.1:287425-294779 GCA_017654935.2 Phymorhynchus buccinoides
AAGCGTGAAAGAGCGCACACACATGCAAACGGAGAGACTGACAGACTGAGAGAGAGAGAGGGGGGGGGGAGAGAGATCAAGAAGGAGTGAAAGAGCGCACACACATGCAAACGGAGAGACTGACAGAGAGAGAGAGAGGGGGGGGGAGAGATCAAGAAGGAGTGAAAGAGCGCACACACATGCAAACGGAGAGACTGACACAGAGAGAGAGAGAGGGGGGGGGAGAGATCAAGAAGGAGTGAAAGAGCGCACACACACATGCAAACGGAGAGACTGACAGAGAGAGAGAGAGGGGGGGGGGGAGATCAAGAAGGAGTGAAAGAGCGCACACACACATGCAAACGGAGAGACTGACAGAGAGAGAGAGAGAGGGGGGGGGGGAGAGCGCACACACACAAGAAGGAGTGAAAGAGAGCACACACAAGATGCAAACGGAGAGACTGACAGAGAGAGAGAGAGGGGGGGGGGGAGAGATCAAGAAGGAGTGAAAGAGCGCACACACACATGCAAACGGAGAGACTGACAGACAGAGAGAGAGAGAGGGGGGGGGGGGAGATCAAGAAGGAGTGAAAGAGCGCACACACACATGCAAACGGAGAGACTGACAGAGAGAGAGAGAGGGGGGGGGGGAGAGATCAAGAAGGAGTGAAAGAGCGCACACACACATGCAAACGGAGAGACTGACAGAGAGAGAGAGAGGGGGGGGGGAGAGATCAAGAAAAGAGTGAAAGAGCGCACACACACATGCAAACGGAGAGACTGACAGAGAGAGAGAGAGGGGGGGGGGGGAGAGATCAAGAAGGAGTGAAAGAGCGCACACACATGCAAACGGAGAGACTGACAGAGAGAGAGAGAGGGGGGGGGGAGAGATCAAGAAGGAGTGAAAGAGCGCACACACACATGCAAACGGAGAGACTGACAGAGAGAGAGAGAGGGGGGGGGGAGAGATCAAGAAGGAGTGAAAGAGCGCACACACACATGCAAACGGAGAGACTGACAGAGAGAGAGAGGGGGGGGGAGAGATCAAGAAGGAGTGAAAGAGCGCACACACATGCATGCAAAGAGGAGAGACTGACAGAGAGAGAGAGAGAGGGGGGGGGGGAGATCAAGAAGGAGTGAAAGAGCGCACACACACATGCAAACGGAGAGACTGACAGAGAGAGAGAGAGAGGGGGGGGAGAGATCAAGAAGGAGTGAAAGAGCGCACACACACATGCAAACGGAGAGACTGACAGACAGAGAGAGAGAGGGGGGGAGGAGAGGGGAGGGAGATCAAGAAGAGAGCGCACACACACATGAAACGGAGAGAAAGAGCGCACACACATGCAAACGTGAGACTGACAGAGACTGAGAGAGAGAGAGGGGGGGGGAGAGATCAAGAAGGAGTGAAAGAGCGCACACACACATGCAAACGGAGAGACTGACAGAGAGAGAGAAACGGAGATCAAGAAGGAGTGAAAGAGCGCACACACATGAAACGGAGAGACTGACAGAGAGAGAGAGAGGGGGGGGGGGAGATCAAGAAGGAGTGAAAGAGCGCACACACACATGCAAACGGAGAGACTGACAGAGAGAGAGAGAGGGGGGGGGGGAGAGATCAAGAAGGAGTGAAAGAGCGCACACACACATGCAAACGGAGAGACTGACAGAGAGAGAGAGAGAGGGGGGGGGAGGGGGAGAGAGATCAAGAAGGAGTGAAAGAGCGCACACACATGCAAAGACGGAGAGACTGACAGAGAGAGAGAGAGAGGGGGGGGGGGAGAGAGATCAAGAAGGAGTGAAAGAGCGCACACACACATGCAAACGGAGAGACTGACAGAGAGAGAGAGAGAGAGGGGGGGGGGAGAGATCAAGAAGGAGTGAAAGAGCGCACACACACATGCAAACGGAGAGACTGACAGACAGAGAGAGAGAGAGGGGGGGGGGGAGAGAAGAAGGAGTGAAAGAGCGCACACACACATGCAAGGAAGACTGACAGACAGAGAGAGAGAGAGGGGGGGGGAGAGATCAAGAAGGAGTGAAGAGCGCACACACACATGCAAACGGAGAGAGACTGACAGAGATCAAGAAGAAGAGAGAGAGGGGGGGGGAGAGAGATCAAGAAGGAGTGAAAGAGCGCACACACACATGCAAACGGAGAGACTGACAGAGAGAGAGAGAGGGGGGGGGGGGGAGATCAAGAAGGAGTGAAAGAGCGCACACACACATGCAAACGGAGAGACTGACAGAGAGAGAGAGAGGGGGGGGGGGAGAGATCAAGAAGGAGTGAAAGAGCGCACACACACATGCAAACGGAGAGACTGACAGAGAGAGAGAGAGGGGGGGGGGAGAGATCAAGAAGGTTGAGTGAAAGAGCGCACACACACATGCAAACGGAGAGACTGACAGAGAGAGAGAGAGAGGGGGGGGGGGAGAGATCAAGAAGGAGTGAAAGAGCGCACACACACATGCAAACGGAGAGACTGACTGAGATCAGAGAGACATGCAAACGGAGACTGGGAGAGAGATCAAGAAGGAGTGAAAGAGCGCACACACACATGCAAACGGAGAGACTGACAGAGAGAGAGAGAGGGAGGGGGGGGGGAGATCAAGAAGGAGTGAAAGAGCGCACACACACATGCAAACGGAGAGAGAGACAGAGAGAGAGAGGGGGGGGGAGAGATCAAGAAGGAGTGAAAGAGCGCACACACATGCAAACGGAGAGACTGACAGAGAGAGAGAGAGGGGGGGGGGAGATCAAGAAGGAGTGAAAGAGCGCACACACACATGCAAACGGAGAGACTGACAGAGAGAGAGAGAGAGGGGGGGGGGAGATCAAGAAGGAGTGAAAGAGCGCACACACACATGCAAACGGAGAGACTGACAGAGAGAGAGAGAGAGGGGGGGGGAGATCAAGAAGGAGTGAAAGAGCGCACACACACATGCAAACGGAGAGACTGACAGATCAAGAAGATCAAGAAGGAGTGAAAGAGCGCACACACACATGCAAACGGAGAGACTGACAGAGAGAGAGAGAGGGGGGGGGGGAGATCAAGAAGGAGTGAAAGAGCGCACACACACATGCAAACGGAGAGACTGACAGAGAGAGAGAGAGAGGGGGGGGGGGAAGAAGGAGTGAAAGAGCGCACACACACATGCAAACATGCAAACAGAGAGAGAGGGGGGGGAGATCAAGAAGAGAGAGCGCACACACACATGCAAACGGAGGGGGGGGAGATCAAGAAGGAGTGAAAGAGCGCACACACACATGCAAACGGAGAGACTGACTGAGAGAGAGAGAGAGAGGGGGGGGGAGCGCACAGATCAAGAAGGAGTGAAAGAGCGCACACACACATGCAAACGGAGAGACTGACAGAGAGATGAGAGAGAGAGAGGGGGGGGGGGGAGATCAAGAAGGAGTGAAAGAGCGCACACACACATGCAAACGGGAGACTGACAGAGAGAGGGGGGAGATCAAGAAGGAGTGAAAGAGCGCACACACACATGCAAACGGAGAGACTGACAGAGAGAGAGAGAGAGGGGGGAGGAAAGAGAGATCAAGAAGGAGTGAAAGAGCGCACACACACATGCAAACGGAGAGACTGACAGACAGAGAGAGAGAAGGAGTGAAAGAGCGCACACACATGCAAACGGGGGGAGAGAGATCAAGAAGGAGTGAAAGAGCGCACACACACATGCAAACGGAGAGACTGACAGAGAGAGAGAGAGGGGGGGGGGAGATCAAGAAGGAGTGAAAGAGCGCACACACACATGCAAACGGAGAGACTGACAGAGAGAGAGAGAGGGGGGGGGGAGATCAAGAAGGAGTGAAAGAGCGCACACACACATGCAAACGGAGAGACTGACAGAGAGAGAGAGAGGGGGGGGGGAGAGATCAAGAAGGAGTGAAAGAGCGCACACACACATGCAAACGGAGAGACTGACAGAGAGAGAGAGAGGGGGGGGGGGGAAGGAGTGAAAGAGCGCACACACACATGCAAACGAGAGACTGACAGTGAGAAGAGCGCGCACACACATGCAAACGGAGAGACTGACAGATGCAGAGAGAGGGAGAGAGAGAGAGAGAGAGAGGGGGGGGGAGAGATCAAGAAGGAGAAGGAGTGAAAGAGCGCACACACACATGCAAACGGAGAGACTGACAGAGAGAGAGAGAGGGGGGGGGGGGGAGAAGGAGTCAAGAAGGAGTGAAAGAGCGCACACACACATGCAAACGGAGAGACTGAAAGAGCGCACAGAGAGAGAGAGACTGACAGAGGGGGGGGGGGAGATCAAGAAGGAGTGAAAGAGCGCACACACATGCAAACGGAGAGACTGACAGAGAGAGAGAGAGGGGGGGGGGGGAGAGATCAAGAAGGAGTGAAAGAGCGCACACACATGCAAACGGAGAGACTGACAGAGAGAGAGAGAGGGGGGGGGGAGAGATCAAGAAGGAGTGAAAGAGCGCACACACATGCAAACGGAGAGACTGACAGAGAGAGAGAGAGGGGGGGGGAGAGATCAAGAAGGAGTGAAAGAGCGCACACACACATGCAAACGGAGAGACTGACAGAGAGAGAGAGAGAGGGGGGGGGGGAGAGATCAAGAAGGAGTGAAAGAGCGCACACACATGCAAACGGAGAGACTGACAGAGAGAGAGAGAGGGGGGGGGAGAAAGAGATCAAGAAGGAGTGAAAGAGCGCACACACACATGCAAACGGAGAGACTGACAGAGAGAGAGAGAGAGAGGGGGGGGGAGAGATCAAGAAGGAGTGAAAGAGCGCACACACACATGCAAACGGAGAGACTGACAGAGAGAGAGAGAGAGGGGGGTGGTCAGAGAGAGAGAAGGAGAGAACGAGCAAAAAGTGAGAGAAAGAGACAGACAGAGAGGGGTGAGAGAGAGAGGGGGGTGAGGACAGATGGAGGGAGATGGAAGTTCAGTTTAACGTCGCGCATCGGCTTTCGCCATGTACGACGGGCTGAACAAACCAACCATGGTATAAACAAAAATTTATGTTCCTGAATCACTGTCTTAGCCAAAAGGCCGAGAAGCGATCAGTCCTGAGAGGGAGGGAGAGAGAGAGAAGCGGGAGAGAGAGAGAGAGAGAGAGAGAGAGAGAGAGAGAGAGAGAGAGAGAGAGAGAGAGAGAGAGAGAGAGAGAGAGAGAGAGAGAGAGAGAGAGAGAGAGAGAGAGAGAGAGAGAGAGAGAGAGAGAGAGAGAGAGCACTTCATAGAGCAAGATAAAAGTTAAGGGAGTTAAATCCTGATAGCCTTAAAAATACAAGAGTTATCTCTCTTAGACCGTAAAAGACAGATCCCACGTTTATTCTTTTGGAGTTGGGTGGGTCTCTTATATCAAATATTTATCTAACCCTTCTCACCCACCTCTCTCTGTCTCTCTCTTTCTCTCACTTTTTGTTCTTTCTCTCCTTCTCTCTGTCTGTCAGTCTCTCTCCGTTTGCATGTGTGTGTGTGCGCTCTTTCTCTCCTTCTTCATCGCTCCCCCCCCCCCCCCCCTCTCTCTCTCAGTCTCTCCGTTTGCCCCCCCCCTTCTTCATCGCTCTCTCTCTGCCCCCCCCCCCCCTGTCTGTCTCTCTCCTCTCTCCGTTTGCATGTGTGTGTGTGCGCTCTTTCTCTCCTTCTTCATCGCTCTCTCTCTCCCCCTATCTGCCCCCCCCCCCCCTCTCTCTCTCCTCTCTCTCTGTCAGTCTCTCTCCGTTTGCATGTGTGTGTGTGCGCTCTTTCTCTCCTTCTTCATCGCTCTCTCTCTCTGCCCCCCCCCCCTCTCTCTCCCCCCCCCTCTCTCTCTGTCTGTCTCTCTCCGTTTGCATGTGTGTGTGTGCGCTCTTTCTCTCCTTCTTCATCGCTCTCTCTCTGCCCCCCCCCCTCCCTCTCTGCCCCCCCCTCTCTCTCTGCCCCCCCCCCCCTCTCTCTCTCTCTCTCTCTCTGTCTCTCTCCGTTTGCATGTGTGTGTGTGCGCTCTTTCTCTCCTTCTTCATCGCTCTCTCTCTCTGCCCCCCCCCCCTCTCTCTCTGTCTGCCTGTCTCTGTCTCTGTCCTTTTTATATTTATTCATATCTCTTACCTTGTTTTTAAACATGAGTTTTTTGTTTGTTTACTTTAAAGGGAGAAGATGGAGGAAGAAAGTAATGTCTTTTGTTTTGATGTCGTCATACTGATAATACATTTTGTTGTTCTTCTTCCACAATGTATTTCCTGATTCTTGTTAATTCAATTTATATTAGTTCATATGATTGCTGTGCTGTGTGCAAGGTTGATGGTGGATGGCTGTATGAATGTGTAGCATTTTTTTCCCTGCTGCTTTTGTTTATTAATTGAAGTTTTAATTATTATTTTCTTCTTTTATTTCGAGGGCAAGATGTAAGCAAACCCATCGTGCGCTTATTCTTTTCCCTCAATAAACAAATGTTTTAAGTCTCTCTCTCTCTCTCTCTCTCTCTCTCTCTCTCTCTCTCTCTCTCTCTCTCTCTCTCTCTCTCTCTCTCTCTCTCTCTCTCTCTCTCTCTCTTTCTCTCTCTCCCTCTCTCTCTCTCTCTCTCTCTCTCTCTCTCTCTCTCTCTCTCTCCCTCCCCCCCTCTCTCTCTCTCTCTCTCTCTCTCTCTCTCTCTCTCTCTCCCTCTCTCTCTCTCTCTCTCTCTCTCTCTCTCTCTCCCCCCCCCCTCTCTCTCTCTCTCTCTCTCTCTCTCTCTCTCTCTCTCTCTCTCTCTCTCTCTCTCTCTCTCTCTCTCTCTCTCCGTTTGCATGAGTACATGTGCGTGCGTCAGCCTGTGTGTGTGCGTGCGTTCAGAGGTGCTGGCGCGGGCGCGGGTTAGGGCGCGGGTTAGGGCGCGGGTTAGGGCGCAGGTTAGGGCGCGGGTTAGTGTACTCAATGCAGTATTAAAATTATATAAAAACTATCTATGTTATATTTTTAAGAGAGAGAGGTATGGAGAGAGAGAGAGTCATTTTAGTACGCAAATAATCATAATTGATGTTGTTAACTTCACACATACACGTGCGCGCAGACACACACACACACACATATATACATAGATACACACGCGCGCGTACACATCGATACACATTCACGCGCAGAGAGAGAGAGAGAGAGAGAGGGGGGGGGGGGGGGAGAGAGAGAGAGAGAGAGAGAGAGAGAGTCATTTTAGTACGTAAATAATCATGATTGATTTTGCTAACTACACACATACGCGTGCGCGCAGACGCACACACACACACACACACACACACACACACACACACACACACACACACACACACACACACACACACACACACACACACACATATATATATATATACACACGCGCGCGTACACACTCATCGATACACATTCACCCGCAGAGAGAGAGAGAGA
>CM065698.1:295279-334869 GCA_017654935.2 Phymorhynchus buccinoides
AAAATATAACAACTTACTATGGCTCCACACAGTTAGCCTCTTATATCACAGAAAATATAACAACTGACTAATGATCTCCACGGCAGCTAGCCTCATAATCAGCAAATATAACACCTGCTAATGATCTCCACACAGTCTAGCCTCTAGATCACAGAAATATGAAACAACGGACTTATGATACTCCCACAGCTACCCTCTATATCAGACAATATAACTACTAATGATCTCCAACACAGCTAGCCTCTATATCACATAAAAATAACACCCCACTGACTAATGATCTCCACACAGCGAGCCTCTATATCAGTAAAAATATAACTGACTAATGATCTCCAACCACAGCACGCTCTTATCACAGAAAAATATAACAAAACTGACTAACGATCTCCACACAGCTACCTCTATATCACAGAAGAAATATAACTGACTAATGATCTCCACGCAGCTAGCCTCTATATCCAGAAAATATAACAACCTGCCTTAATGATCTCTACACAGCTATCCTCTTAAATCAGAAATATAAACTTACTAATAATGAGTCTCCACACAGCTAGCCTCTATATCACAGAAACTATAACAACAACTGACTAATGATCTCCAACACATCTAGCCTCTATATAACAGAAAATATAACACCTGCCTCATGATCTCCACACAGCTAGCCGCTATAATCACAGAAAATATAACTAACACTGACTAATGATCTCCATGCAGCTAGCCTTCTATATCACAGAAAATATAACTAACAACTGACTAATATCTCCACACAGCTAAACTCTATATCACAGAAAATAAACAACTGACTAATATCTGCCACGCAGCTAGCCTTTCTATTCACAGAAAATATAACAACTTACTTAAAATGATCTCCACACCGCTAGCCTCTCTATCCGAAAATATCACTGACCTAATGATCTCCACCAGCTAGCCTCTATATCCAAAAACTATACTGACGTAATGAATCATTCCACCGCACAGTTAGCCCTCTATATCAACCGATCAAATAACTGACTAATGACTCCACACAGCTAGCCGCTATTCAGAAAATATAACTGACTAATGATCTCCACGCAGCTATACTCTATTCACAGAAAATATAACTGACTAATGATCATCCACAATAAAGCTAAGGCCTCTATAAACAGAAAATATAACAAACACTGACTAATGATCTCTCACACGCTAGCCTCTCTATCAGAAAATATACAAATGACTAATGATCTCCACACAGCACCTCTATAATCACAGAAATATAACAACTGACTATGATCTCCACACAGCTAGCCTCCTCTATCATAAAATATAACAACTGACTAATGATCTCCACACAGCTAGCCCTCTCTATCAGAAAATATAACAATGACTTAATGATCTCCACACAGCTAGCCTCTCTATCATAAAATATGATAAATGACTTAATGATCTCCACACAGCTAGCCTCTCCATCAGAAAATATAACACTGCGTAATGATCTTCCCACACAGCTAGCCTCTCTATCGGAAAATATACAACTGACTTAATGATCTCCACACAGCTAGCCTCTCTATCAAAAATATAACTGAACTAATGGTCTCCACAAACAGCTAGACTCTATATCAGAAACTATAACAACGACTAATGATCTCCACACAGCTAGCCTCTAATCACAGAAAAATATAACTGAATAATGATCTCCACGCAGCTAAGCCTCTAACACAGAAAATATTAACTGAACTAATGATCGCCATGCAGCTATACTCTATATCACAGAAAATTAACACTGACTTAATGAGCTCTACACCGCTGCCTCTATATCACAGAAATATAACTGACTATGATCTCCACAAATCACAGCTAGCCCTATATCACAGAAAATATACTGACGAATGATCTCCACAAAGCTAAGCCTCTATAAATCACAGAACATACAACTGGACTAATGATCTCCACACAGCTAGCCTCTATACACAGAAAATATAACTGCTAATGATCTCCAACAAAGCCAGCCGCTATATCAGAAAATAGAAACTGACTATGATCTCCACGCACTAGACTACTATATCAGAAAATTACAACTGACTAATGAATCTCCCAACAGCTAGCTAGCCTCCTATATCCGGAAAATATAACTGATAATTATCTCCACACAGCTAAGCCCTCTATATCACAGAAAAATAACGACTGACTATGTGACTCCACGCAGCTAGCCTCTCTATCGAACTTTAAATCTGAATAATGATCTCCACACAAGCTAGCCTCTGATATTCACAGAAAATATAACAAACAACTGACTAATGAATCTCCACACAGCTAGCCTCTTATCAGAAAATATAACTGACTATGATCTTCCACGCATCTAGCCTCTATAATCACAGAAAATATAACTTGACTATGATCACCATGCAGCTAGCCTCCTATATCACAGAAAATATAACAACTGACTTAATGCATCTCTACAACAGCTATCCTCTATATCCGAAAAAAATACTGACTATGTCTCCACACAGGCTTAGCCTCTATATCACAGAAAATATAACAACTGACTAGTGATATCCACACAGCTATGCCCTCTATATCATAATAATAACTGACTAATGATACTCCCACAGCTAGCCTCTATCTCCAGAAAATATAACAAGCACTGACTAATGATCTCCACAGCAGCTAGCCTCTATATCACAGAAAATATAACAGCTGACTACTGATCTCCACACAGCTACTCTATATCACAGAAAATATAACTAACAACTGACTGTGATCTCCACACGCTATCCTCTATAGTCACAGCAAATATAACAACTGACTAATGATCTCCCACCAGCTAAGCCTCTATATCACAGAAAATATAACTAACACTGACTGATGATCTCCACACACTAGCTCCTCTATATCAAAGAAATATACAACTACTAATGATCTCCCACACAGCTAGCCTCTATATCACAGAAATATAACACAACTGACTAATGATCTCCACACGCTAACCTCTATATCCCAGAAATATAACAACGGACTTAATGATCTCACACAGCTAGCCTCTCTATCAGAAAATATAACTGACTAATGAATCTCCCACGCAGCTACCTCTATATCACAGAAAATATAACTGACTAATGATCTCCACACAGTAGCCTCTATGTCACCGAAAAAATAACTGACTAATGGTCTCCCACAGCTAGCCTCTCTATCAAAAATAATAACTGACTAATTATCTCCACGCAGCTAGCCTCTATATCACAGAAATATAACACTGATAAATGATCTCTACAACACAGCTAGCCTCTATATCAGAAATATAACTGACTAAATGATCTACACACAGCTTCCTCTATATCAACAGAAAATATACAAACAACTGACTACTGTCTCCACACACTAGCCTCTATGTATCACAGAAAAATTATAACACTGACTATGATCTCCACACAGCTAGCCTCTATATCACAGAAATATAACTAGACACTGACTAATGATCTCCAGCGCTAGCCTCTATAGCACAGAAAATATAACTAACAACTGACGATGATTCCACACAGCTAACCTCTATATCCCAGAAAATATACAACTGACTAATGATCTCCACACAGCTAGCCTCTACTCACAATCTAACAACGGACTTAATGTCTCCGCACGCTAGCCTCTCTATCAGAAATATACCACTGACGTCACTGATCTCCACACAGCTAGCCCCTCTCTATCAGAAAATATACAACGGACTTAATGATCTCCACACGCTACCTCTCTATCATAAAATATAACAACTGACTAATGATCTCCATGCAGCTAGCCTCTATATCAGAAAATATAACAAATGACTAATGATCTCCACACAGCTAGCCTATATATCAGAAAATATAACTGACTAATTATCTCCACAAAGCTAGCCTCTATATCAGAAAATATAACAACTGACTAATGATCTCCACGCAGCTAGCCTCTCTATCAGAAAATATAACTGACTGACTAATGATCTCCACAAAGCTAGCCTCTATATCATAAAATATAACAGACTAATGATCTCCACTCAGCTAGCCTCTCTATCAGAAAATACAACTGACTTAATGATCTCCACGCATCTAGCCTCTATATCATAAAATATAACTGACTAATGATCTCCACTCAGCTAGCCTCTCTATCAGAAAATATAACTGACTTAATGATCTCCACGCAGCTAGCCTCTATATCACAGAAAATATAACAACTGACTAATGATCTCCATGCAGCTCGCCTCTATATCACAGAACCAATATAACAACTGACTAATGATCTCCACTCAGCTAGCCTCTCTATCAGAACTGAAATGATCCACGCAAGCCTCTAATCAAAAAATATAACTGACTAATGATCTCCACAGCAGCTAGCCTCTATATATAACAAGAAAATACACAGCTAACAAACATATAACAACTGACTAATGATCTCCACACAGCCTCTAAATTATCAGAGGAAAATAACCTCTATATGACAGAAAATATAAACAACTGACTAATGATCTCCACACAGCTAGCCTCTCTATTACAGAAAATATAACTGACTTAATGATCTCCACGCAGCTAGCCTCTATATCACAGAAAATATAACTGACTAATGATCTCCACACAGCTAGCCTCTATATCACAGAAAATATAAAAACTGACTAATGATCTCCACACAGCTAGCCTCTATATCACAGAAAATATAACAACTGACTAATGATCTCCACACAGCTAGCCTCTATATCACAGAAAATATAACTAACAACTGACTAATGATCTCCACACAGCTAACCTCTATATCACAGAAAATATAACTAACAACTGACTAATGATCTCCACACAGCTAACCTCTCTATCACAGAAAATATAACAAACAACTGACTAATGATCTCCACACAGCTAACCTCTCTATCACAGAAAATATAACAACTGACTGATTAATGATCTCCACACAGCTAGCCTCTATATCACAGAAAATATAACTAACAACTGACTAATGATCTCCACGCAGCTAGCCTCTATATCACAGAAAATATAACAACTGACTAATGATCTCCACACAGCTAGCCTCTATATCACAGAAAATATAAAAACTGACTTAATGATCTCCACACAGCTAGCCTCTATATCAGAAAATATAACTGACTAATGATCTCCACGCAGCTAGCCTCTATATCACAGAAATATAACTGACTAATGATCTCCACACAGATAGCCTCTATATCACAGAAAATATAACTGACTAATGATCTCCACGCAGCTAGCCTCTATATCATAAAATATAACTGACTAATGATCTCCACAGCAGCTAGCCTCTATATCACAGGTATAGCCTCTATATCACATAAAATATGACTAATGATCTCCACACAGCTAGCCTCTATATCAGAAAATATAACTGACTAATGATCTCCACGCAGCTAGCCTCTATATCACAGAAAATATAACTGACTAATGATCTCCACACAGCTAGCCTCTATATCACAGAAAATATAACTGACTATTATCTCCACACAGCTAGCCTCTATATCAGAAAATATAACTGACTAATGATCTCCACGCAGCTAGCCTCTATATCAGAAAATATAACAACTGACTTAATGATCTCTACACAGCTAGCCTCTATATCAGAAAATATAACTGACTAATGATCTCCACACAGCTAACCTCTCTATCACAGAAAATATAACAACTGACTTAATTATCTCTACACAGCTAGCCTCTATATCAGAAAATATAACTGACTAATGATCTCCACACAGCTAGCCTCTATATCAGAAAATATAACAACTGACTAATGATCTCCACACAGCTAGCCTCTATATCACAGAAAATATAACAACTGACTAATGATCTCCACAAAGCTAGCCTCTATATCACAGAAAATATAACTGACATTGACAACTGACCCACAAAGCAGAGGGCGAGAATTGGTTGGCTGCTCATTTGCATAAAGGCGTCCTTGATGTCCACCAGGTGTGTCTGGTAGAGGGCGCTAAATGGCCCCGCCTGGATGAAGGAGAACGGCAAGAGGAGAGTGACTGCCACAATGCTAGCGAAACAACCTGTAGACATCATCATTGTTATTCACATCATCATCATTGCCATCATCGTCAGCACTGTCATCATCATCATCATCAACATTATCATGATCATAATCCTCATTATTATCATCATCACCACCATCATCACCACCATCATCAACATTATCATCATCACCATTATCACCACCATCATCATAATCCTCATTATCATCATCATCAACATTATCATGATCACAATCCTCATCATTATCATCATCACCACCATCATCATCAACATTATCATGATCACAATCCTCATCATTATCACCACCACCATCATCATTACCACCACCACCATCATAATCCTCATTATCATCATCACCACCATCATGAACATTATCATGATTACCATCCTCATCATCACCACCATCATCATCATAATCCTCCTCATCACCACCACCATTATCAACATTATCATAATCCTCATCATTATTATCATCACCACCATCATCACCATCATAATCCTCATCATTACCACCACCATCATCATAATCCTCATCATCACCACCATCATCATGATCACCATTCTCATCATAATCCTCATCACCACCATCATAATCCTCATCATAATCACCATGATCATAATCCTCATCATCATACTGGTCAGAAATGTCACTGACACACAGACACAGCCTGTCAGGCATTCACATGCACGTGTGCGCGCACACACATTAAGACATACACACTCACATGTGCAAACACACACACACTCACACACAAAGACATACACATTCACATGTGTACACACATACACACTACCTTCAAGGCCAATAACTCTCAGGGGATGAATGGAATGCTTGTCCATGAACTTTTCCTCAAAGACCATTTGCATGGCAATCATGATTTGTGCCATCACCATCAATAAACAACCTGAAACACATTGTATAATTATGTGTCAATATTACACACACGTCGTGTATCATACTGGCAGCCCATTTTTTAAAAACCCAACATTATAGGTACTGTGCATAAAAATACAATAGCTTGATAGATCTTTTGAATCCAAACAAGCCACAAAAATAATTATGTTTTTATGTCAATTAGTTGAAAAGTTATGGCAGTTTAAAAAACATGTCAGTTTTTAGACCCGGTTTTGACAAATTGAATGAAGCAGCTAGTTTGGACCTCCACTGTAAAAAAAAGATAGAAGCCTGAAAATGATGGAGCTTAGATACATTGACATACAGTTTAGATAGAAGCCTGAAAATGATGGAGCTTAGTTACATTGACATACAGTTTAGATAGAAGCCTGAAAATGATGGAGCTTAGTTACATTGACATACAGTTTAGATGCTTAGTTACATTGACATACAGTTTAGATAGAAGCCTGCAAATGATGGAGCTTAGTTACATTGACATACAGTTTAGATAGAAGCCTGAAAATGATGGAGCTTAGTTACATTGACATACAGTTTAGATAGAAGCCTGAAAATGATGGAGCTTAGTTACATTGACATACAGTTTAGACAGAAGCCTGCAAATGATGGAGCTTAGTTACATTGACATACTGTTTAGATAGAAGCCTGAAAATGATGGAGCTTAGTTACATTGACATACAGTTTAGATAGAAGCCTGAAAATGATGGAGCTTAGTTACATTGACATACAGTTTAGATAGAAGCCTGAAAATGATGGAGCTTAGTTACATTGACATACAGTTTAGATAGAAGCCTGCAAATGATGGAGCTTAGTTACATTGACATACAGTTTAGATAGAAGCCTGAAAATGATGGAGATTAGTTACATTGACATACAGTTTAGATAGAAGCCTGAAAATGATGGAGCTTAGTTACATTGACATACAGTTTAGATAGAAGCCTGCAAATGATGGAGCTTAGTTACATTGACATACAGTTTAGATAGAAGCCTGCAAATGATGGAGCTTAGTTACATTGACATACAGTTTAGATAGAAGCCTGAAAATGATGGAGTTTAGCTACATTGACATACAGTTTAGATAGAAGCCTGCAAATGATGGAGCTTAGTTACATTGACATACAGTTCAGATAGAAGCCTGAAAATGATGGAGCTTAGTTACATTGACATACAGTTTAGATAGAAGCCTGCAAATGATGGAGATTAGTTACATTGACATACAGTTTAGATAGAAGCCTGAAAATGATGGAGATTAGTTACATTGACATACAGTTTAGGCCTTTTTGTCCTTTGCCAATCTACGATCGCAAAGGTGTATGTTTTCGTTCGTGTATGTTTCTTTGGTTGTTTTTTTCTTTTCTTTTCCGTCTGTCCCAAGGATATCTCCCGAACCGCATCAAATTTTGTGTGGTGGTGTCACCATGAGAGGAAGGCATCCGCGCAAACATTTTGCCGCCGCCTGACCTTGACCTTCAAAACCAAAAATCTTAAAGGGGCCATAACTTCCACACTGTTGGTCTTAGTCTTCAAATTTGGCATGTAGGTACTTTGGCTTATGGCCGTTCTGATGATGCCACATCGATCAAGGTCAAGGTCAAGGTCCGGGAGATCGGTAGGCCTTGAAAGTGGTAGGGGTCTACAAATTGCGTTTTAAGCCATATTTTCCACATTTATACTTGACAGAAGGGTTTCAAATTGTGTGTGGTACTGCATAACCTAGAGTAGAAAACACCTGAGCACAAATTATCGCCATGACCTTGACCTTGAAGTGTGACCTTGAAAACCGAAATTTCCCTCTTTGCACTATATATTTCTTGTCCAAGCTGTATCTCGTGAACTAGAAGACAGAATCCCTTTAAAAGTATGTGTCAGGATGTGACACTAAGAGTATAACACATGCGTACACAAATTATCCCTAGGAAATAGAATGTCGCCGAGCGGCAGACATGTTTCGTTATTCTTCAACCTCCTATATCTCGTGAAATACTGTATAGAATCAGTCCAAATGTTGTGTGGGGGTGTAAAAAGAAGAGTAGAAGACACTGCAGTACAAATTATGTCACGTGGGATTTTAATGTCGCCAAGCGGCAGACATGTCTACGAGTTAATGGTGTACACCCCATTAAGGGTGCACACCCCACTAATTAAGGGTGTACATCCTGGTAAAGGAGGGGGTCTAATACTAAAAGTAAAAGACATCCTAGCACAAAATGTGCTACATGGGCCTTAAATGTCACCGAGTGGCAGACATGTCTCAGTGTTAAGGGTGTGCACCCCATTCATTAAGGGTGTACATCCCGGTAAAGGAGGGGGTCTAATACTTAAAGTAAAAGACATCCTAGCAAAACATGTGCTACGTGGGGCTTAAATGTCACTGAGTGGCAGACATGTCTCAGTGTTAAGGGTGTGCACCCCATTCATTAAGGGTGTACATCCCGGTAAAGGAGGGGGTCTAATACTTAAAGTAAAAGACATCCTAGCAAAACATGTGCCACGTGGGGCTTAAATGTCGCTGAGTGGCAGACATGTCTCAGTGTTAAGGGTGTGCACCCCACCAATTAAGGGTGTGCATCCTGGAAAACGATTTGCACCCAGTCAAGGGTTTGTAGGTCACAAGGAGGATGGAGACCTAAGATGTGAGGGGGAAGGGAGGTACAGGGCGGGGCATGTACAGGGCGTAACCGGCAAAGGACATATCTGCCGCACGGCGATGCCCTTGTTTATTTTCAAATGGTTTGATTGGAAAGTTTTGAAAATATGATCTCCTAAACATGGCTTATCATGTCAAAAATGCTCGTGGCAGAAACTTAAAAAAACTTCAAAAAGGCATCATTCATTCATTTTTAAAGATATTTTCATCACATAAAGTGGTACTTTCTCAGCAAATCAAACGCTACAAAACAAGATGTAACTTGACTATGTTTGAATGCATGTCATAAATCCCCCCACCCCCCCCCCCCCCCCCTCCCATATTTATTTCTACCATTACAATTTTGTCGATGCGACATTTACAAAATATGTTTGAACAGGCAAAAAGATGTAACAGAATGCAGGACACAATTTCATGCCAACTGTTTGTGACTTATTCAAAGTATATATTTTTGTACTGTGCATAGCGTCGCTGTAGAAATGCTGCACGTCAGAGTCCATGTGCGCCTGGTGGTGGTTGAACTGATGAAACTGAAAGTCTGAGGCTGTCACACCCGGTGGTGGTTGAACTGATGAAACTGAAAGTCTGAGGCTGTCACAACCGGTGGTGGTTGAACTGATGAAACTGAAAGTCTGAGGCTGTCACACCCGGTGGTTGTTGAACTGATGAAACTGAAAGTCTGAGGCTGTCACACCCGGTGGTGGTTGAACTGATGAAACTGAAAGTCTGAGGCTATCACACCCAGTGGTGGTTGAACTGATGAAACTGAAAGTCTGAGGCTGTCACACCCGGTGGTGGTTGAACTGATGAAACTGAAAGTCTGAGGCTATCACACCCAGTGGTGGTTGAACTGATGAAACTGAAAGTCTGAGGCTGTCACACCCGGTGGTGGTTGAACTGATGAAACTGAAAGTCTGAGGCTATCACACCCAGTGGTGGTTGAACTGATGAAACTGAAAGTCTGAGGCTGTCACACCCGGTGGTGGCTGAACTGATGAAACTGAAAGTCTGAGGCTGTCACACCCAGTGGTGGTTGAACTCATAAAACTGAAAGTCTGAGGCTGTCACACCCGGTGGTGGCTGAACTGATGAAACTGAAAGTCTGAGGCTGTCACACCCAGTGGTGGTTGAACTGATGAAACTGAAAGTCTGAGGCTGTCACACCTGGTGGTGGTTGAACTGATGAAACTGAAAGTCTGAGGCTGTCACACCTGGTGGTGGTTGAACTGATGAAACTGAAAGTCTGAGGCTGTCACACCTGGTGGTGGTTGAACTGATGAAACTGAAAGTCTGAGGCTGTCACACCCGGTGGTGGTTGAACTGATGAAACTGAAAGTCTCAGGCTATCACACCTGGTGGTGGTTGAACTGATGAAACTGAAAGTCTGAGGCTATCACACCCGGTGGTGGTTGAACTGATGAAACTGAAAGTCTGAGGCTATCACACCCGGTGGTGGTTGAACTGATGAAACTGAAAGTCTGAGGCTATCACACCCAGTGGTGGTTGAACTGATGAAACTGAAAGTCTGAGGCTATCACACCTGGTGGTGGTTGAACTGATGAAACTGAAAGTCTGAGGCTATCACACCTGGTGGTGGTTGAACTGATGAAACTGAAAGTCTGAGGCTATCACACCTGGTGGTGGTTGAACTGATGAAACTGAAAGTCTGAGGCTGTCACACCTGGTGGTGGTTGAACTGATGAAACTGAAAGTCTGAGGCTATCACACCTGGTGGTGGTTGAACTGATGAAACTGAAAGTCTGAGGCTGTCACACCTGGTGGTGGTTGAACTGATGAAACTGAAAGTCTGAGGCTGTCACACCCAGTGGTGGTTGAACTGATGAAACTGAAAGTCTGAGGCTATCACACCCGGTGGTGGTTGAACTGATGAAACTGAAAGTCTGAGGCTGTCACACCTGGTGGTGGTTGAACTGATGAAACTGAAAGTCTGAGGCTGTCACACCTGGTGGTGGTTGAACTGATGAAACTGAAAGTCTGAGGCTGTCACACCTGGTGGTGGTTGAACTGATGAAACTGAAAGTCTGAGGCTGTCACACCTGGTGGTGGTTGAACTGATGAAACTGAAAGTCTGAGGCTATCACACCCGGTGGTGGTTGAACTGATGAAACTGAAAGTCTCAGGCTATCACACCTGGTGGTGGTTGAACTGATGAAACTGAAAGTCTGAGGCTATCACACCCGGTGGTGGTTGAACTGATGAAACTGAAAGTCTCAGGCTATCACACCTGGTGGTGGTTGAACTGATGAAACTGAAAGTCTGAGGCTGTCACACCCAGTGGTGCTAAAACTGAAAGTCTGAGGCTATCACACCAAGTGGTGGTTGAACTGATGAAACTGAAAGTCTGAGGCTGTCACACCCGGTGGTGGTTGAACTGATGAAACTGAAAGTCTGAGGCTATCACACCTGGTGGTGGTTGAACTGATGAAACTGAAAGTCTGAGGCTGTCCCACCCGGTGGTGGTTGAACTCATAAAACTGAAAGTCTGAGGCTGTCACACCCAGTGGTGGTTGAACTGATGAAACTGAAAGTCTGAGGCTATCACACTCGGTGGTGGTTGAACTCATGAAACTGAAAGTCTCAGACCTGCCAACCCCCTAACAGACCAAAGAGGAATATTAATTTTGTAGCAGGAAAGAAGAATTTTTTGGAGCTAAGAGGAATTTTGACGTGCCATCTTACCTTTTGTGCATAAACATAATTTGAAGCAAGCAATGTTCATCCTTGTGAACTTGTCTTGTTTAAAACTAGTCTTGTCTGGAAGTGTCACAACTATTCATAACACAATAGAAGCTTGCAGATTTGGTTTGTTCCTCTGTCCTTTTTATTTGGGCAGACCAAGACGGTTGGTGCCATAGATGACTTAAATAATAAGACTTGGAAGGAAGATAATGAATCAATTTAAGTTCATCTTTGTTCTCCTTTCCTTCCGTTGGCTTGAAAAAGTCGGTAACGGTGGAAGACAGCATACAAGGCTCTTGTCCGACCTGTTTTGAAATATGCCAGTCCTGTATGGGATCCTACCACAACCTGTATTGACTCCATCGAGAAAGTCCAGAGGCGTGCAGCAAGGTGGACCATGCAGGACTACTAGCAAACCTCCAGTGTCGACAGCATGCTGCAAGAACTTGCTTGGCCTTCGCTGCAGGAGAAGAGAAAAAAGGCACGACTCACCACCCTGTACAAATACAAGAACGGGCTCCTGAAAATGGAAACAAAACACGCGCCAACTACCAACTGTCAAAAGAAAACAGGACGCCAGACCAACAAGCAGGCGTACGATGTCCGATCGTGCAGGACACAATAACGTCAGGGAACCTTTTTCCCTCGCACGATCCCGGAGTGGAACTGCCTCCCGGAGAACATTGTCGCTGCACCGTCCCTGGCATCCTTTGACTCCAGGCTTCAGCACCACCTGAAGTGGACCAATGCCCCAGACCCTGGAGGAGAGCCAGCATCAGCAGGGCTCTCAGCCACATCCCAGCAATGAAACCCTGAGCAAACGCCCCCACCCCAGTCCCTTCATCCCCATCTGTCTTTTTTTACCCCAGTAGTTAGGGATTTGTTTGTTTGTCTTTGTTAGTCCTTTTGGTTGGGGCCTGGGCACTGCCTTATGGAGTGTTTAGGGTTGGCTAGTTCCCAGCTTCCTGGGGGCTAACGTGAAAATTAGTAGCTGCCGGCAGCTCCCTGTAAGCATCCCCATCCCAGTCCAGAAATAGGAATTTGTTTGTTTTGTTTGCTGCATCTTATATTTTTCAACTGGACCCAAGTAAATTCAAGTAGACTATGTGTGATAGCTGATTTGTGTCTTTGCTTTTCTTTTTTTCTCTCTTCTGCTTCTTTTTCTTTGGTCACCCCCTAAAGTGTGTGCATTTACTTCTATGAAAAGAAGCTGGCCACCACCATAGAAGAAGAAAAATAAGAAGAAGAAGAAGAAGAAGTCTGGGACTGGGAGTTTGCAGTTTCGATAAGACGATGAGAAGTAATGTGGCATTTGATGTCTTGACACCCTCCATAGGAGACTTTTAAGTGTAGTGAGCACATCATACATCTAGCATGATGCACACTTTCTTGATCTCTGAATGCACAGATACTTTTCCATGTAATCTTGGCAGAAATATTGGTCTATTCTCTTTCTTATCTCCCCAGTCTCACACTCATTGATGTGTCAATCGCCGTCTTGATGGAAGTGCGCAAACAGAAACTAGAAAGTCAGTTATACACACAGCAGCTGTGCTGCTCTGTATAAAGACGATGAATTTGTGTGTTCCCAAAAACTTTTTTTAAAGTTTTGAAAGCGGAATTTTATGGATGTTATGGTTTGCAGGATCATATAGAGTTGTAGTGAACCGACTTGGCTAAGTAACCTTTTCTGACAGTCTTTCACGACCTAAAATTCTCTGGTAGACAGTGGGTTATGTAGACTTTCTCTCAAAACCTTTCCTTTCCTCTGCAGTCAAACATGAAGACGTTCAAACGGAGATTCTTCTTTTATTCAGTTCTCAATGTTGCAGCTAACAACAATTCTCTGAATTCAACTGCACTGAATCAATCACAAACTGCCAAGAAATCTAACATCTCTGTGTCTCTCTCAACAGTGACTCACTGACTGATTGATTTCTATAAGTTCTCAGCTAAATATATAAAACACAGTGGCATCCCTTTCTAGAAAATTCCTGTACATAACAGACCAATCCACAATAAACTTCAGTATTCTGGTACAATCTAAATTTAGATTACTCAACATTAAAACAAGGTGAATCTGTATAGAGTTGCTCCCCTTTCTAGAAAGATCCATTCTAGAAAGATCCTCAAGCTTCTTGATCTTACCAGACAACGCTCCTTTAAATTAACACAAAAACTAATAAATCCATGGCTACAATCATGTATTTTATGATTAAAGGTCTTAAAGGGAACATATATTTAATAAAAACAACAAGAACTACAAGTTATTTTACGTTGCGTTTGTTTTCTACAAATTTCTTGTATGTCACAAAATTATCCACACTAATCTAGTGTTGGCTCCCTTAAGCCACTACTTGTGGCGGTGCCATAGCCGATGAGGTTTAACCGAGGCGTGGTCACTGCTACAGCTATCTGTATTAATAAAAAAAATCGGGACTTTACTGGTTTCGTACTGCCTCCGGGCATTGCCTCCAGTATTGTTCCCACCATATTAGTATTTACAAATGTCCCATATGTGTCTGATTCAGACCAAGAGGACGTAAAACTCTATTTTCTCTCTAGTGTTGGCTCCCAGAACTTATGAAATTTTTCAACATAATTCAAAATTCAACCAGCATCCCTGCAGCATTACAATTTTTGATATGACGGCTTTTACGTGGTAATGGGGTCAAGATGGTTGCCGGTATCAAGTCGTTTTATAATTTCACATTTTTTATATGAAGGATTTTACTTTAAATGTAGGTCATGATGGCGGCTGGGTGGTCTCCCAGTTTCTGGTTGCGCTATTGTTGCAAAACCTAGTACATTAATAACTGAATGAACGTTGGTACGAAAGATATATAAAATAAATATTGTTATTTGTACCCCCATGTTCTGGGAACCTTTACAAATTTATTTTCTCGTTGAGCTGGTCTCCCCCGTGTAGGGGTGGGTCTACGGGGGGATGCTGATGCAGGGATGGCCTGCGTATCGCTCCTCTCGGCTGCCCCGCCCACACAACGTGTGCTGAGACCCTCCGAACCCCCCCCCCCCCCCTTCCCTCTTTCGCTGTTCCGAGAACAGTATGTAAATAAACGTTATAAAAATAAATAAAACTTTACTTTATAAAAAAAAAAGATAAATTATCCGCGATGTACATACTTCCCCTGTCATGTTTTTTCAGGGAAGTCCCTGGGGAGAGAGTTCTCTCCCCCGGTAGGACATTTTAAAACTTTTTATATAACAGGGCCTTTGCCCTTTGACTTGAATATACAAGTCAAAATTTTTGTAAATAAATTAAACAAATATTTGTATATACCACTTTTAAAATATAATTATGGGCCATCGTTGGGCCATTATGGGCCAACGTCTCCTACATGCCTTTCCCTCTGAGCACAAAGACTTCGAGGAGGAACAAGATAGTGAGGTCACCACCGTGACCCCCACTCTCCCCTCAGATAGTATTTTTCCACAATCAACCCGAAATGGATACAGACAAAGATAGGGACGAGCTTAAGCACCAGTTGGGAACACTGGAAACATCAAGTCGCCCCCAGCAACTCAAAATCAAAATCAAAACAAAAACAAAACACACAACCAAAATCAAAACAAAAACAAAACACACAACCAAAATCACAACCCACGTACACACAGCCAAAACAGAGTTCAAACCCAATCACTCCCACCACCTACATTTGTGAAATTTCCAGTGATCGTGCAAGATCTCGGTACGGGGCCAGCCACCATCAGCGGCATTGGCCCCTTGTCCACCATGCGCATGTGGAAAAATACCATAGGAGTCATAGTTAGCCAGAGACCCCTGGCCAACAACCGATGGCTGATCGGTTGCCAGTCCGCGGACCAGCAGACCCGTCTTTCCCATCTTCAACAAATTTCGGAAATACCCATTAAATGCTTTATTCCAACTGCTACCACTGAGGGGGTGATTAAACCCATACCCCTCAGTGAGGATGCACAAGATCTGCTCCCATACATTGCAAATGCCAAATCTATTATGCGTCTCAAGAACCGAGATGGGTCGGACTCCAGGGCCCTCAAAATTGTTTTCAACATTCAAACCGTGCCCACATACATTCAAATATCCGCCACAGAATACTGTGTTTACCCCTTCATGGCCCCCGTCAGAAGATGACGTAAGTGCGCGTGGTTCGGGCACAATACGGACCAGTGCCGCGCAAAACACCACATCTGTACCAAATGAGCCGGGCTCGAACACGCAGCCAAGGACTGCGTGGCACTCGTGGCAAAATGCGTCAACTGTGGGGGTCCTCATTCCGCCGCTTACAACGGTTGTCCCCAACATCAACTTCGCCTCAAGGCAAACAAAATCAGAGCTGAGGTCTTCATACCCTATGCAGAAGCAATACGCCGGGCCAAACTGGCCCTGGAGACAGAACAAAAAGCAAAAGTACAACCCCCCTCTTCTCCCCCCCCTACAGCTTGACCCTTCATGGAGAACAGAACCCAAACAAACACCACTACCAACCAACACATACGCAAGTGTAGTGACAAGATCGAACATTATACAACAAAAACAACTTGCCCTTAACCAAAACCAACCCACCACAATAGGAAATAAACTTGCACCTGAAAAAACTTCAGACAACCCCCTCCCCTCCCCCCCCAAGAGACGATCCAGAATAAGTTTCCCCACCAGACCCAGACTGACAAGTACACAGACTCGTGCCCTCAGACGTAAGGCTAACAAAACCAAACAACAACTCACCAAAAAAGCCACTCTACACCACATTGAAGAGTTAGTGACAGAACGAATCAACCAGCACATGACTGCAACTATTGACAAACTGACATCACACATGGACAAACTGTTCAAAACCCACACACACACCGAGAATCAAACGGACAACAGACATTCGCAATCTACTACGACAACTCCCCAAGCCCAATGCCCTCCCCTGACCGAATTCAATTTCCAACAACAAAGTGGAAAGACAACAGCAGAAACCTTCATGACAGAAGTCCTCAAGCACATAGCTAAAGCTAGAACATCAAACAAACCAGAATTACTACTTGAAGGACTAGCCTCCCTCCTCCCACCCTCTTGTCAACCATCAACAACATTTATGGGCCCGAACAGCAATTTGATGCGCCTGGCCACACTAGCTTGTGGCCCCACGGGGGGTGACACTCAAAGGCCAAAAAACAGGCTTACCTCCCATTCCTCAAAGAGAATGACAACACACATCCCTTAGATAAAGCTATAAATAGTATCTGTATCGACAGTAGCCTCCCTGGTCTTGGTCAAGTTCAGTTCCCAAAAATTTAGTATTTTACAATGGAACTGCCGTTCCATCAAACGAATGGCAGACCACTTAATACATTTTTTAGCTACTATTAAAACAACCTATCATATATTATGCCTCCAATCATTAAATATAACATTTTCAGAACTTCCTCGTTTATGGGGTTATCAATACCCCCCCAACATTAGTAACGAGGAAGGTAAGGTATATACGGCCACCTATACCTATGTCAGCTTAACACATTTTTTTTGAGTGTCAGTCTGTCATGTTAACTTGTGGCGGTGCCATAGCCGATGAGGTTTAATTAACCGAGGCGTGGTCACCGCTACAGCTGTCTGTATTAATAAAACAAAATCGGGACTCTACTGGTTTCGTACTGCCTCCGGGCATTGCCTCCAGTATTGTTCCCACCATATTTGTATTTACAAATGTCCCATATGTGTCTGGTTCAGACCGAGAGGACGTAAAACACCATTTTCGCACCTATGTCAGCTTAAATATGTTTATCTCACATGACTTCGGTCGATGAGACGTAAAACAAAATCATTCGGTTTAAATATTGAATATCAAACAATTCTACCTCCGATTGCCACTAATAATGATACGTTATATTCTGACGCAATTCAGGTCAAAATTAATGGTAAAACAACAAATATTTTAAATTTATACTACCCAAAAGGTTATCAAACCAATACTAGCCAAAACTGGCTAGCCTCCCTTCCCAACACAACCTCGTGGGTGGTGGTGGGGGACTTTAACGCCCACCACCCCTCATGGGAATCCTTTGGTGGTGTAAAGCCCGATTCTGGAGGTACCAAACTTTTTCATGAAATTAACGACTCAGATTTAGTATTATTAAATGACGGTTCTTCAACTCGCTTTCCAGACAGTATTAAACAGAAACCCACAGCCATTGATTTAGCCCTAGTTTCTCCCGAACTGGTGTTGAACCATGAATGGTATCCACTATCAGATACTCTTTTTTCTGATCACAAACCAATTTCCATTGAACTGAATGTTAATTATGATACTAAAGAACCCCCACCAACACACCCAAAGTATAATTTTGATAGAGCTAATTGGCCTCTTTTTCAAACTATTCTTAATAAATATGTAATTGAAAATATTTCTGATCCTAATATAGAAACTTATTATGGCAATATACGGTCGACTATTCTGCACGCCTGTAATATAGCTATTCCCCTTCTGCCTCAAATAAATACAAATAAACCTAAAAGTAAACCATGGTGGAACGAAGAGGTCAAAAGGGCAGTACAAGCAAAGAAAAAAGCTTGCAATCGCTTTGACATACACCCCACCCCCCCTAATCATATTTTAATGTTAGAGGCGGAAGAATACTGTAATGATATTATTAATCAAGCTAAACGGGACTACTTTAATAAAGAGGAAATCCTCAATTACAGAGACCTCAGTAAGGCTTGGAAAAAGCTTAGAGGCATGAATAATCGGAATAAAGTAAGGGAGCCCAGAGTGATAAAAAACAATAAATTTTCTACAACTAATTTAGAAACTGCAAATGTTATGGCAGAGGCATTCGCCGAAGCCAGTCAAATTAAATTTCTTCCCACTAAAGAAAAAATTAAACGCCAAAGTAATCCCCATCACGTAAAATCACAAGATAATTCCCACTATATTAACTCTCCACTCAAATTTGCCGAGCTTGCTGCATCCATAAATCAAATTAAGAAAGTTTGTAAAGCAACAGGAGATGACCCTATCTCCTATCTAATTATAAAACAACTCCCCTTAGTGTTTCGTAAAATACTTCACGATTTTTACTCCAGATGTTGGGGTGAGGGAACCGTGCCGCAAGCCTGGAAGGAAGCACAGGTGGTTGGGATCCTTAAGCCAGGAAAGCCGGCTAGGGATCCCAAAAGTTACCGCCCCATCTCCCTCACCCCCCACCTTGGAAAGATCTACGAACGTATCGTAAAAAACAGACTCGAGTATTATCTCGATAAAAATAATATTATCCCCAAGTTCCAAGCAGGTTTTAGAAGACACAGGAATTGTATGGAACAGGTAGTAAGGTTAACCTCCCACGTCAGACAATCTTTTGCACGTAGCAGAAAAGTCTTTGCCACCTTTTTTGACATAAAAGGGGCATACGACTCCGTCTGGCATGGGAGGCTCTTAGACAAACTCAGCAACCTTGGCATTGAGGGTAATATGTTTAATTTTATAATGTCTTTTTTACATAACAGAAGCATGTGAGTCAGGGTAGGCCAATCAGTCTCCTTTGCTCATCAGCTTGATATGGGGGTGCCCCAGGGCAGTATAATAGCCCCCACCCTTTTTAATATTATGATACACGACATTTCAAGGGTAAAACTTCAGAATTGTAAAATATCCATGTACGCGGATGACATTGCCATCTGGTCTATTAACACCCCCCGCGGCCATAAAACCAATCTTGATCCCGAACTATTAATTCACCAAATCAACACTAATAAAATCACTGAATATTTACACAATAACGGTTTTACATTATCCCCTAATAAATGTGATTTTATGTTTTTTTCCACATATGGTGACTGTGACTACAGTCTCAAGATTCTTGACGAAGTTAAAAACCCAGTCCAGTCTGTTAAATTTTTGGGTGTTATCCTGACCAAAGGTTTGTCCTGGACCCAACATATTGAACATCTGACTAGTAAAGCTTTTAAAGCATTAAATTTTATTAAAGTAATATCCAGACAATCATGGGCTAACGACCCTACATTTTTGACTTACTTAGTCAGTATGCTCGTCAGATCTAGATTAACGTACGGAATGGAAGCATATTATTCCCTTACTAAAACTAATTTAATTACTTTACAAAGAGCGGAAACTAAAGCACTCAAAACTGCCCTACGTCTCCCGAGGTATGCCGTAACTTTACTGTTATACAGAGATATTGACTGGCTGCCACTGACCCACCCACCTTTTAAAATTAAATTGTGCCACATTTTTAACTAGAGTATATGCATCCAATAATTTTTCGGAGGGTGAATTTCTTTCCTCCTTTTCGGATCCTTGGTTTGCAATTGATAGAAAACATATTAATATTTATGATTTTTTGGAAAAACTTTTTGAAAACTCAGATCTCCTTTTAGAAAATATTGCACCTTTTCCACAACATAGACCCCCCGAATGGGACTGGGATCCCCCTGACATTGACATATCCCTTCACCATTTATATGACAAACAGAATGACCTGAACTGTTTAACTGTAGCAGCCAAGGAGAAAATTTATAACTTAACACTACTTATCCATATTTACTGACGGATCCCTATTAAGTAACCATAAAGTAGGATGTGCCTTTAGTATCCCAGACCTCAAAATTTCGAAATCCTTCCAATTAAATAATAATATTTCTACTTTTTTCCGCCGAGCTTTGGGCCATTCTGAAAGCCCTGGCATTTATTAATAATTTACCCAACCCCCCCACACAAACAGTTATATTTTCAGACTCCCTTTCTTCAATTCACTCCTTACAGGGAAATAATCAAAATCGGTCCGAAATAAAAAATGAAATAAGAAATATAGTACAACAATTACATCTTAAAGGAACAACAGTTTTAATTGTATGGATTCCTTCCCACTGTGGCCTGGCAGGTAACGACGCGGCCGACAGAGAGGCCAAAAGGGCCGCTTCGGGTCAAACCGGCAACGTCGTTAACATCAATCTGTCGGTTAGGGAAACTAAAACTTTACTCAAAACCTCAGTTGCCCAGGAGTGGGCTAAAGAATTGGAAGTATACGCCAAAGCTCACTCCTGGGTTCATAAAATAGTCCAGGGAGGGCTATTTCTCTCCGTAACACCCAAAATTCAATCTCTAATATTTCGATTAAGAACCAGATCTCATTACTGTAAGTTTAAAAACCTTACTTGTGAATGTGAAAAAATCCTGAATTTAGATCACTTATTTAATCCATGTAATTATATTCAATTTCAATTTACAAATTTCAACAACTAAAAACAGCTAATATTTTATTTACCCCAAACTCTATTTTTACTTTTGGCCCAAGGGAGTGGTCCCCACTTGTTTGGTTTGCCGAGGCAATTTTGAAAGAATCTTTTGGCCACAATTTTTAAAAAGGCTAAATTGACTTTATTATATAGTTATTGTAGATGTTTCGCATTGGAGGGGTAGGGCCCCCCCTCGGGTCGGTCGGCGCGCGTGACCACGCCCTATCCTTGGGGACTTGAGGCGTGGGCTTGCGCGTGTAACACCTCCCGGGGGGGACGCTTTCGTAGTCGTGGCGCCTTTTCAGCCTAGCAGAGTCCCCCCGCTTACTTAGCATGGACTCATTACGATGACTTTCCTCTGCTTGAGTCGAGGGGGAGGGGTCTCGGTCCCTTCCTCCCCCCCGCTCTCCCATGATCGAATCGTTGACCATCCCCTCAATGTGTTTATCTTTTTATTATATAATGGTATGATTAATTAATGTAATAGTTGGGATGCCTCCGTAGTCGTGGCGCCTTTTTAGCCTAGCTAGGTCCCCCCGCTATTGAAGCATGGACTTAATATACAACGCCTTTCCACTGCTTGGGCAGGGGGGGGGGAATTCCCGTCCCTCTTTCCCCCCGCCCTCTCATGAAAGAATCGGCGGCCACTCCCTTCATTTTAAATGTTATAATATTAAGTTAAAAATAATAAAAATCACAAATGGGCTCCCTTGCTAAATTATTATATAATATTACAATAGCGTGACCAAGACAGGGAGACTACAAATTAAGTAGCCTTGGAGTCCGTCCCGACCATATTTAAAAATAACAATAAAATAAAAATTTGATAGTTAATATTTGTTTTCGATTTCATTGGTCGCCGAATGGCGGCCATTTTACTTTAATATACATATATAGGATTTACTAAGTCGCCATTTTGTCCCCAAGAGTTTTCTTTTGGGGTCGGAATTGACGACAGCCATTATAGCTTTAATTTTTCATTGGCTGTCTTTCATGGCAGCCATCTTGACCTAAAATAAATAATAGTCCGCACTAAATTATTATTTTTATTTCAAAGACACTCTTTGAGGGCCGGAACTTTCGGCGGCCATTTTGACATTACTTAAATGGTGGGGGTGGGGTACCTCCGGGCCGTGGGCTGGACACCTGTCTACACTCCAGCTCCCTTTCCCCCCCACCCCCTTTTTTTTTTTTTTTTCTCTCCCCCCCCCCCTTTTTTAACTAAGAGTGTGCCCGAGGGGCTGAAGTGGCTCTCTTGAGCCCACCTTCTTTTTAATTCCCTCCCCCCCCAGTAGACGCGTGTCCGGCGTGCGCACCAGAGGTCACTTTCGTAGTCGTCTCACTATTGCGTAGGTGCTCCCCCCCTTTTTGGGACTACTTAAGCGACGCCTGGCCACTGCTCGGGGCAGGGAGGAGGGGCCCCTCTCCCTCCCTCCCTCCGCCTCGAGTACATAAGAATCGTTAGCTACCCCCACCATATTATAACATATTATTATATTATATTATATTATAATTTTTCATTATACTACATTATTTTTACAGAATACAGCTTATCTAATTTTTGGCTCCCAAGCCACAAATAAATGTATAATTTAAGATTAAAAGTTTATTGGAATATGTTGAACCTAATAAATAATTACATGATCGGTTTGCTGGAACGCTGGCCGGGGGTCTCTTAGTGCGCTTTTGCCGCACTCTGTACACACTGCAAAGGGTAGCTTTTCTTTATTTACCATTTTAATTAAAAGACTTTTACAAATTACATATTTTTACCTGCACCAAAAAGACAAAGACATTTTATAACTACAATTATTGACCATTAATTACTATACTAATTTTACTAGTACCTTTTAATTCCCCACATCATTAAAAATGAGGGTTCTTCCCCCTTAAAATTAAAGACCAGTGAGTTGGACCTCCGCCTCGGGTGGCCCGCCCCCCGGGGGTGTGACGCGAGGATGTCTTGCGTATCCTCCCCCGGGGGGGGCGCCCCCTGCCATGTCGTCGAGGTCCCCCGGATCCTCCCCCCTTCCCCTACTCGTTAGCTGTCTCACCCTCGTTTGGGCACTGCCACTGGGGGGGATTGACGCGAGGATGGCTTGCGTACCGTCCCCCTCGGCTGGCCCGCCCCTACGTAGCGCGTGGATACACTCCGAGTCCCCCCACCCCCACCCCCCCATCCCCAACCCTCTTTTTTAAGATTCTTCCACAAATTTAAATACCCCCCAAAATAATAATACTTAAAAATAAGAAGAGAAATCTGTACATATTTTGTCCATGATGTAAATATTCCCCCTGTCACTTTAGACAGGGAAGTCCCGGTGGAGGAGTTTGCTCCCCCCGGTTGGACGTACACTTTTTTTTCTCACCTCTTGTAAATAAAAGAAATAATGTATATTTTTGTCATAAAAGTAAATATTTGTATAAAACATTTATTTTAACATAATATAAGGGCCATATTTGGTTTTTAATAATAAATTAAAAGTTTGAATTTTAACTCATAGCCCTGAAATTTTAATCAACTTGGGAGGGTTGGTTTCTTTCACCTCAGGCCAAAATACCAAAGTAATATTTAATGCAACACTTTTATATCTCTATAGCTATTTTATCAAACATTAATAATAAATTAAACCTTTTTATGAATTTTATATATTTTCAAGATAATAATTTGACTTGTGTTCTTTGAATTCTCCCACCACCCCTTTTCATGTTTACTGTTTGTCCACGTTTTGTATCGTCCACCTTTGTTGTGTTTGTTTTACTTTATTTTTACATAACTAACCCATTACAAATGTCCCATATGCGCCCTGCCGGGTCGAGAGGACGTAAAACACTATATTTCATTCTAGTGTTGGCTATTCTCTCATGGTAGACATCCACTGTTGGCTATTCTCTCTTGGTAGACATCCACTGTTGGCTATTCTCTCTTGGTAGACATCCACTGTTGGCTATTCTCTCTTGGTAGACATCCACTGTTGGCTATTCTCTCTTGGTAGACATCCACTGTTGGCTATTCTCTCTTGGTAGACATCCACTGTGCACCAGCGTTGGCTATTCTCTCCTGGTAGACATCCACTGGGCACCAGCGTTGGCCATTCTCTCCTGGTAGACATCCACCGGGCACCAGCGTTGGCTATTCTCTCCTGGTAGACATCCACTGTTGGCTATTTTCTCTTGGCAGACATCCTCTGGGCACCAGCGTTGGCTATTCTCTCTTGGCAGACATTCACTGGGCACCAGAGTTGGCTATTCTCTCTTGGTAGACATCCACTGTGCACCAGCGTTGGCTATTCTGTCTTGGTAGACATCCACTGGGCACCAGCGTTGGCTATTCTGTCTTGGCAGACATCCACTGGGCACCAGCGTTGGCTATTCTCTCCTGGTAGACATCCACTGTTGGCTATTTTCTCTTGGCAGACATCCTCTGGGCACCAGAGTTGGCTATTCTCTCTTGGTAGACATCCACTGTGCACCAGCGTTGGCTATTCTGTCTTGGTAGACATCCACTGGGCACCAGCGTTGGCTATTCTGTCTTGGTAGACATCCACTGTTGGCTATTCTCTCTTGGTAGACATCCACTGTTGGCTATTCTCTCCTGGTAGACATCCACTGTTGGCTATTCTCTCCTGGTAGACATCCACTGGGCACCAGCGTTGGCTATTCTCTCTTGGTAGACATCCACTGTTGGCTATTCTCTCATGGTAGACATCCACTGTTGGCTATTCTCTCTTGGTAGACATCCACTGTTGGCTATTCTCTCTTGGTAGACATCCACTGGGCACCAGCGTTGGCTATTCTCTCTTGGTAGACATCCACTGTTGGCTATTCTCTCTTGGCAGACATTCACTGGGCACCAGCGTTGGCTATTCTCTCTTGGTAGACATCCACTGGGCACCAGCGTTGGCTATTCTCTCTTGGCAGACATCCACTGGGCACCAGCGTTGGCTATTCTCTCTTGGTAGACATCCACTGTTGGCTATTCTCTCATGGTAGACATCCACTGTTGGCTATTCTCTCTTGGTAGACATCCACTGTTGGCTATTCTCTCCTGGTAGACATCCACTGTTGGCTATTCTCTCTTGGTAGACATCCACTGTTGGCTATTCTCTCTTGGTAGACATCCACTGTTGGCTATTCTCTCTTGGTAGACATCCACTGGGCACCAGCGTTGGCTATTCCTCTTGGTAGACATCCACTGGGCACCAGCGTTGGCTATTCTCTCTTGGTAGACATCCACTGGGCACCAGCGTTGGCTATTCTCTCTTGGTAGACATCCACTGTGCACCAGCGTTGGCTATTCTCTCTTGGTAGACATCCACTGGGCACCAGCGTTGGCTATTCTCTCTTGGTAGAGATCCACTGGGCACCAGCGTTGGCTATTCTCTCTTGGTAGACATCCACTGTTGGCTATTCTCTCTTGGCAGACATTCACTGGGCACCAGCGTTGGCTATTCTCTCTTGGTAGACATCCACTGGGCACCAGCGTTGGCTATTCTCTCTTGGTAGACATCCACTGGGCACCAGCGTTGGCTATTCTCTCTTGGTAGACATCCACTGGGCACCAGCGTTGGCTATTCTCTCTTGGTAGACATCCACTGTGCACCAGCGTTGGCTATTCTCTCTTGGTAGACATCCACTGGGCACCAGCGTTGGCTATTCTCTCTTGGTAGAGATCCACTGGGCACCAGCGTTGGCTATTCTCTCTTGGTAGACATCCACTGTTGGCTATTCTCTCTTGGCAGACATTCACTGGGCACCAGCGTTGGCTATTCTCTCTTGGTAGACATCCACTGGGCACCAGCGTTGGCTATTCTCTCTTGGCAGACATCCACTGGGCACCAGCGTTGGCTATTCTCTCTTGGTAGACATCCACTGTTGGCTATTCTCTCATGGTAGACATCCACTGTTGGCTATTCTCTCTTGGTAGACATCCACTGTTGGTTATTCTCTCCTGGTAGACATCCACTGTTGGCTATTCTCTCTTGGTAGACATCCACTGTTGGCTATTCTCTCTTGGTAGACATCCACTGTTGGCTATTCTCTCTTGGTAGACATCCACTGGGCACCAGCGTTGGCTATTCTCTCTTGGTAGACATCCACTGGGCACCAGCGTTGGCTATTCTCTCTTGGTAGACATCCACTGGGCACCAGCGTTGGCTATTCTCTCTTGGTAGACATCCACTGTGCACCAGCGTTGGCTATTCTCTCTTGGTAGACATCCACTGGGCACCAGCGTTGGCTATTCTCTCTTGGTAGAGATCCACTGGGCACCAGCGTTGGCTATTCTGTCTTGGTAGACATCCACTGTTGGCTATTCTCTCTTGGTAGACATCCACTGTTGGCTATTCTGTCTTGGTAGACATCCACTGTTGGCTATTCTCTCTTGGTAGACATCCACTGTTGGCTATTCTGTCTTGGTAGACATCCACTGTTGGCTATTCTCTCCTGGTAGACATCCACTGTTGGCTATTCTGTCTTGGTAGACATCCACTGTTGGCTATTCTCTCTTGGTAGACATCCACTGTTGGCTATTCTCTCTTGGTAGACATCCACTGTTGGCTATTCTCTCTTGGTAGACATCCACTGTTGGCTATTCTGTCTTGGTAGACATCCACTGTTGGCTATTCTCTCTTGGTAGACATCCACTGTTGGTTATTCTCTCCTGGTAGACATCCACTGTTGGCTATTCTGTCTTGGTAGACATCCACTGTTGGCTATTCTCTCTTGGTAGACATCCACTGTTGGCTATTCTCTCTTGGTAGACATCCACTGTTGGCTATTCTCTCTTGGTAGACATCCACTGTTGGCTATTCTCTCTTGGTAGACATCCACTGTTGGCTATTCTCTCTTGGTAGACATCCACTGTTGGCTATTCTCTCCTGGTAGACATCCACTGTTGGCTATTCTCTCCTGGTAGACATCCACTGTTGGCTATTCTCTCATGGTAGACATCCACTGTTGGCTATTCTCTCTTGGTAGACATCCACTGTTGGCTATTCTCTCCTGGTAGACATCCACTGTTGGCTATTCTCTCTTGGTAGACATCCACTGTTGGCTATTCTCTCCTGGTAGACATCCACTGTTGGCTATTCTCTCTTGGTAGACATCCACTGTTGGCTATTCTCTCTTGGTAGACATCCACTGTTGGCTATTCTCTCTTGGTAGACATCCACTGTTGGCTATTCTCTCTTGGTAGACATCCACTGTTGGCTATTCTCTCTTGGTAGACATCCACTGTTGGCTATTCTCTCATGGTAGACATCCACTGTTGGCTATTCTCTCATGGTAGACATCCACTGTTGGCTATTCTCTCTTGGTAGACATCCACTGTTGGCTATTCTCTCATGGTAGACATCCACTGTTGGCTATTCTCTCTTGGTAGACATCCACTGTTGGCTATTCTCTCCTGGTAGACATCCACTGTTGGCTATTCTCTCTTGGTAGACATCCACTGTTGGCTATTCTCTCTTGGTAGACATCCACTGTTGGCTATTCTCTCTTGGTAGACATCCACTGTTGGCTATTCTCTCTTGGTAGACATCCACTGTTGGCTATTCTCTCATGGTAGACATCCACTGTTGGCTATTCTCTCATGGTAGACATCCACTGTTGGCTATTCTCTCATGGTAGACATCCACTGTTGGCTATTCTCTCCTGGTAGACATCCACTGTTGGCTATTCTCTCTTGGTAGACATCCACTGTTGGCTATTCTCTCATGGTAGACATCCACTGTTGGCTATTCTCTCTTGGTAGACATCCACTGTTGGCTATTCTCTCATGGTAGACATCCACTGTTGGCTATTCTCTCATGGTAGACATCCACTGTTGGCTATTCTCTCTTGGTAGACATCCACTGTTGGCTATTCTCTCCTGGTAGACATCCACTGTTGGCTATTCTCTCATGGTAGACATCCACTGTTGGCTATTCTCTCTTGGTAGACATCCACTGTTGGCTATTCTCTCATGGTAGACATCCACTGTTGGCTATTCTCTCTTGGTAGACATCCACTGTTGGCTATTCTCTCATGGTAGACATCCACTGTTGGCTATTCTCTCATGGTAGACATCCACTGTTGGCTATTCTCTCTTGGTAGACATCCACTGTTGGCTATTCTCTCATGGTAGACATCCACTGTTGGCTATTCTCTCTTGGTAGACATCCACTGTTGGCTATTCTCTCCTGGTAGACATCCACTGTTGGCTATTCTCTCATGGTAGACATCCACTGTTGGCTATTCTCTCCTGGTAGACATCCACTGTTGGCTATTCTCTCCTGGTAGACATCCACTGTTGGTTATTCTCTCCTGGTAGACATCCACTGGGCACCAGCGTTGGCTATTCTCTCCTGGTAGACATCCACTGGGCACCAGCGTTGGCCATTCTCTCCTGGTAGACATCCACTGGACACCAGCGTTGGCCATTCTCTCCTGATAGACATCCACTGGGCACCAGCGTTGGCTATTCTCTCTTGGTAGACATCCACTGTTGGCTATTCTCTCTTGGTAGACATCCACTGTTGGCTATTCTCTCTTAGTATACATCCACTGGGCACCAGCGTTGGCTATTTTCTCTTGGTAGACATCCACTGGGCACCAGAGTTGGCTATTCTCTCTTGGTAGACATCCACTGGGCACCAGCGTTGGCTATTCTCTCTTGGTAGACATCCACTGGGCACCAGAGTTGGCTATTCTCTCTTGGTAGACATCCACTGTTGGCTATTCTCTCTTGGTAGACATCCACTAGGCACCAGCGTTGGCTATTTTCTCTTGGTAGACATCCACTGGGCACCAGAGTTGGCTATTCTCTCTTGGTAGACATCCACTGTTGGCTATTCTCTCTTGGTAGACATCCACTGGGCACCAGAGTTGGCTATTCTCTCTTGGTAGACATCCACTGTTGGCTATTCTCTCTTGGTAGACATCCACTGTTGGCTATTCTCTCTTGGTAGACATCCACTGTTGGCTATTCTCTCTTGGTAGACATCCACTGTTGGCTATTCTCTCTTGGTAGACATCCACTAGGCACCAGCATTGGCTATTTTCTCTTGGTAGACATCCACTAGGCACCAGCGTTGGCTATTTTCTCTTGGTAGACATCCACTAGGCACCAGCGTTGGCTATTTTCTCTTGGTAGACGAAATAGGTCACAGTTGTGCTCGCGGATCAATCAATGGGTGATTGTCTTTTAAAGAGAGGTTACTCCTCACTTTTAATGACATCATCAAACTGTGTACACCATCTTAAAGAGCGGAAACAGAGCTTTCTAATGACTCCACATCAGGGTCGATTAACGTAATGCTTTGAGGAAGCAAATTGACTTGTGACTTCTTTTTTTTTCGCCGTAAAAACTTGGAAATTTAATTATTTGGTATAAATTTATATCATGTTAAACGTCATTTTATCAGGAATAACCCTGTACTACTTTTAGATGTGATAGAAGCAAAGCGAGAAGTAACCAAGCCTGTGAAGCAACCAACCACATTTTCCCCTACTGACGGATCGCAGCCACAAGGGTCATCACGGCGGATACTAAACCTATTTCAAAAACTCATTAAAAAAACAACCATATCACCCACATACACACAAACAAAAAGCACAGGATGGAAGAAAAAAGTCTGATCTTTATTTTGATATAGATTTAATAGCAAAGCACAGAGCGATTAATGGATAGATAGTGATTGAAAAGTAGTCAAATTCATGGAAAGTCAGTAGTAGTGACAGCTGCCAGCTTGAGGCTGCTGCTAGATAGAGTGTATGATATGAACTTTTCCTCAAAGACCATTTGCATGGCGATCATGATTTGTGCCATCACCATCAATAAACAATCTGAAACACACACACACACACACACACATACCGGCAGCTAGTCCATACTTGTCGTAGCCATGGGGACTTTTGTGCACAAAGTCGGTCATCCCAAACAGGCCAACACCCACCACCACCATGAGAGATGACACCCACATGTATTTCGCCATGTGCTTGGACATGAAGGCAACGCGCAGTAACACAGTGAAAAACACTGCGGCACCTGTCAACACACACACACACATGTATTTAGCCATGTGTTTGGACATAAAGACAACGCGCAGCAACACAGTGAAAAACACTGCGGCACCTGTCAACACACACACACACACATGCATTTAGCCATGTGTTTGGACATAAAGACAACGCGCAGTAACACAGTGAATAACACTGCGGCACCTGTCAACACACACACACACATGTATGTATTTAGCCATGTGTTTGGACATAAAGGCAAAGCACAGTAACACAGTGAATAACACTACCGCACCTGTCAACACACACACAATGCGTTGGGTTATGTATTTGGACACACACAAAAACAGTGAACAGCGCAAAGGTGCAACAGATGTAAAGCACTCGATCAATTTATAATAAAATTATAGAGCTCTAATTAAGGATTCATGAACCCACATCAGCTCAGATTGTAGGCCAACTTGACATAGATGAAGAGCAGACAGTATGGACTCTGTCACAAACGGCTTGTCTGGCGTTACCCACTCTAGGCTAGGCCTCCGGTTTCAGCTTGTAGGCTTGTTGTTTTATCATACACGATAGCAGATGACAGGTTGTTTGCGTATTCTGTGTTTCGGGAGTTAGCTTTAGTGAGAAAGTTCATGAGAGGTCGAGTGAGTGCGTGTATGAATCTGGGTATGCATGTTTGTTATCCAATGAGGGGATGTCTTAGATTTAGAAAATTGTCTGTTTTATTGTGATTGGCTTCGAGCATGGGTGTGTAGTTTCTACACAAGATGTAGTCCCCTGTGTGAAAAGGAATGTTCTCGTCACTTTCTGTTGATTTGCCGAAGAAGTCAGACCAGATCCTAGCTGTAGCCAGATTGTGGTAGGCTAGGAGTAGTGAGCTGTTTGAGCTCGTTCTCTAGTTTTTGACCGGTTTGGTCAAGGTCCGGTTTGGTGAAGAGTATTTTACTTGGGCGTTAGGCGTGGTTCTTCGTATCTGTGAGTGGGCCTACAGACTTGTGTTTGACAAGTGTGCCTACGTGTATTGTAGCTGTCTTGTTCTGGACCTAAGGCACCCCTCTTTTGGACCTTGAAAAGCCACCAATTCGCGCTCTCACCATGATGATGCAGTGTTGGGGGTCAATGTCACTGAAGAAGACGAGAAGTCTTCGACGCAAGCCACCTACTCGCGCTGTCACCGTGATGCTGCAGTGTTGAGGGGTCGGCGTCACTGAAGAAGCTGAGAAGCCGTGGGTGTTCCTGCATTGTCTCGGGTTCATCGTTTCTCCGCCCGCAGTGCCGCGGGTTTGCGTCGTCAACGCCGTCGCGGGATCGCGTTTTGTTGTCAGCGCCTCCTGTCTGTATTCAGCGTCTGCGTCTGTGTGCGACAACGCCAGCGTCGTTTGTGGATCGGCGAGGACATTTCGCGGGCGTCGGTTGCAAATGTGTTGGTAGCTGGGAGGGGTGAATCTTCATCGGCACAGGTTTGTCACGTGCGATAGGGTCGGCGAATGAACTCCAAACTCTAGTTATAGCCCTCGGTGTCGGCGAGGATGTTTGGAGAAAAGAAGCGGGGACAAGGTAGAAAGTGAGGAATGACTGTGGGAATATGGGTGGTGAATGTGAACTGTGACTATTAGGGAAGGGGAAAAAGGAAGAATAGGGTAGAAACAAGACTGATAATTGCGGGGGATTGATTGGTTTTGATGTTTGATGCCATGTAAGTTTGTATTGGCGCTGATGTGTTTTTTGTGAATAAAAGTTATATGTTTGTACGTACCTGTGTTTTGTGGATGAATGAGAGCAGTCAGTAGGTTTTTCCTGGGGTTTAGTTTTGTTTTTGTAGGGCTTTGTTTTATTTTCTACGTCCGACCTTAGCGTGTCGTGACAAATGGTGGAGATGCGGGGTACATTCTAGTTACTTTTGGGAGGGAGGAACATCAAAACTGGTTAAGGTTAGGAATAGAGGAGACACTGCTGCTGACACTGTTGTGGGAGGTTGGCGGGTGTAGTGTCACGGGAAGAGGTGGACGGCGCTACTCAACACAGTGAGCAGTATATTTTCAGGCCCCGTGGATGAATGTGTTGTGTTCATTTTGTACCGGGTTGGCGCAGCCAGTGTATGTGTGGTGTGTGGAAGTGAGTAAATGTGTTGGTGTGATGAATTAATATGTTGTTTGGCAATGTATTGATTTAAATTGGCTTAGTAATGTTTATGCATTGATTTTTTTTTTTTTTTTTTTTTTTTTTCTTTGCACATGTCACTGATGTGATTGACATAATTATTTGAGTCTTGTCGGTTTTGGATAATGACGCTTTGAAATATTGAAACTTGTGTACGGTTGAATTGTTGAGGAACAGCAACAGTTGAGTAATTGTCACACATATTGGTTTTGGTCGGAGAGTAGGAATAATTTTAAAGCAAATTTGTATTCTTAATTCATAACTATTAAGTATTGAGAATATTTGGTCTTAGACTTAAGGAAAAGAAGATTTGTGGTATAAAATTGTTAGGGAAGATATTTGAATTTGGGAGTTTGTACAATAATATTACAAAAAAGAAATCTTGTGGGATTTAAATTTTGTTAGCACTGAGAAAGACAACAACCAGTCTTATAACACCTTGTTTTTGCATTTAGAAGTACAACTAAAATATTTTGCCTTGGCTGATACCATTGTGGGCTTTTGAGTAGAAAGGGAGGTAAGTTAATAATAATAAGGGGATTTTCATTAAAGGGGTATAAGTAGTGATAGTGATTGTTGTGGGTGGTTAATTGTTACATTTCTTTGATAGGGTTTAATTGAATAAGGTTTAGTAGATTTAACCCTTTGGGAGTGAGTTGAGGGGGATAAGTAGATAACGTTGTTTCTCTGAGAGGGTTTAGTTGAATAACGTTTAGTAAATTTTACCCTTCAGAAAATAGCTTAGTGGGTAGTGAATTATTTTAGTAACGAAATAAAAGAGATTGTCAATAGTAAGTAGTTAAAATTGTTTTGACTTGTTTTGTTGTGAGCTAGGTACGTGTATTATAGGGAGTAAATTTAATTAATTTATCCCTTGAGGTATATAATACTGTTGTGGGACTGAGATTAGGCCGTGTGACCGCAACCGTGTGTTCTTCGCGATAAGAGGTTAGGTTGTTGTTGCCATTCTTTTTTCGAAAATGAGTGTGAGTGATAGGGAACTGCGTCCTATGCCACATAGGGTGCAGCAGCAACAGCATACACCAAGTGGAGAGGCAGGACGTTCACCTGCGGTAACGCCTGTTATGGAGGAATGGGTTAGGGAGCAAATGGGGACTGGTAGTCCTGCGCGGGTGAATACACCTGTGGAAACGCCTTATCAACATTTTGCCGAGATTGGGGTGAAAATAGGCTTAGCAAATGAGGGTCTGGCAAAGTTTGTTACTGAGTCAGTCAAAAACCAGGAAGAGGCTAGGCTTGGAGATCAAGAACTTCAGATAACGCGGAGGCGGGAGGCGGAAGAACTCCGGATAAGAGAGGAGGAACTTTCTTTAAAGAGAGAAGAAGCTAGGCAGCGTCAGTGGATGGTGGGGGAAGAATTGAGGTTGAAAGAGGAGGAGACCAGTAGAGACCGTGAGGTTGACTGTATGGAGGAAAAGGTCAAGAAAGAGCTTCAGATTCGTGAACGCCGGTGTGAACTCGAAGAAACGAAGAATGTACAACTCGACCCGCTTAGGGATCATGACGATGTGGATGAATACATTTCCCACTTCGAAACACAACGTGGTCGACGCAATTGATTGCCCTGTTGCGTGGGAAGGCCCGGGAGGCTGTGCTGCGCCTGGTGCCATCGGACCTCACTGACTACGCGACAGTCAAGGCAGCACTTCTCAAACATTTTCGACTGGGCGCAGAGGCATACAGGGGAAAATTTAGAAATATTAAGAAGGAAGTTACAGAGACCTTCGAACAGATGTTGGAGCGGCTGAAGTCCTATTTGTCACTTTGGTGCAAAGTCGCGGGAAAGGATGAGACCAAGATAGTAGATTTGAGGGACCTTATTTTGAAAGAACAATTGTATGAGGCGTTGACGCCTGACTTGGTTACAGAAGTGCGCAAGGTCAACCCAGGGACAGCTGAAGTTGTGGCCCAACAAGCCACGTTAGTGTCAGAGGCTCGCAGAATGGGAAGAGAGGCCAGGTTTAACCGGAAAGGGAAGTTTCCACCTGCAGATCAGGGTTCAGGGTTCAGGGTCAAGACCTGAAGAGCTTGAATCGGAGCAGCCGAAAAAGAATCCAGGTCACAAAGCGTCTGAGGGAGCAGCTCAGCTGAGCGGACCTAATAGGAGGGGACCCAGGACTGGCGTTGACTCTAGTTCGTTAGTGTGCTATCGATGCAGGAAGCTAGGTCATGTCCAGAGAGATTGCCCTGAAGGATCAAGGGTTATGGCAGTAGCAGCTGACGGACTCGAGCATCTCTTGGATGAGGAATCAGAAACACCACCTTCTTTGTGCGTTCCATGTGCAAGCAAGCCTTACTCCCCTCGTTGCACAGCGTGGGTGAACGGTGTCAAGGTCATTGGAGTTAGGGACACTGGCGCTGGTTATACTGTCGTGGCGGAAAAGCTTGTGTCGCCGGGTGACTACACCGGGAGAACTGTACCTGTGATTTTGGCAGAGTCACGCAGCCGTAACAACCTGCCTGTCGCTTGTGTGTACATCGACACCCCTTTTATCAGAGGAGAGATTGAGGTGCTGGTTATGGCAAGCCCCGTTGAGAACCTTCTCATAGGCAATTTCGCTAGGAGGAAAGGGAACAGTAAGGATGAAAGGGTGCCAGTATATGCTGTTCCAGAGTTATTGACAGCGGTGCAGACCAGAGCCCAGGCCAAAAGAGAAAGAGTGTTGGCCCCTCCTTTACCTGTGAAGGATCAGATTCTGGCTACATACATCTCATGACGAATTGATCCAGTACCAAAAATAATAATAATTGTACATTTATATAGCGCTTTACCTCAGATGAGCCCAAAGCGCTTTACAATCAATGATTCATCAACAGACAACAAAAACAGCATTCAAGAGTGACACCAACCAGCAAACGCGCATATACAAAGCAACTCTCTCTCTCTCTAACACACACACACACTCGCACACGCACACACATAAACACACACATTTATCGATGCCAACTCGTTCATACCCCATTCGGTTAAGCCACAGCAACCGAGCCGCATGGACTGACCACATACACCAACACACATACACAAACACCCTCACACAAAAACGTACGCACGCAGACAGACACACAGACATGCACACAAACACAGACACACACACATGCGTGCACACACAACCCACAAAACCAAAACACACACAAGCACACATGTATGCACACATTCATGCTCACACACACACACAACACACACAACAAAACACAGCACAAACCTCTTATTCAATCTTCCCTCATGTGCACACAACGATAGACAACTGATCAAATATTTAGGGCGCAGCAGGAAAAAGATGGGTTTTAAGAGAGGTTTTGAATGAGGAGACTGAGTTGGAGTGTCGGAGAGGAGAAGGCAGAGAATTCCACAGAGATGGTGCTTGACAAGAAAAAGAACGTTGGCCAGCAGATTTGAGAAGGATGGAGGGAATGGAAAGGAGACGAGAATCAGAAGACGAACGTAGTTGGCGAGCTGGGACATAGAGATGAAGAAGATCAGAGAGATACAGGGGAGCTTGATCATTCAGTGACTTGAAGGCAAGGAGGAGAATTTTGTAGTCAATACGTGATTGAACTGGGAGCTAATGTAGGGAACGAAGAACCGGAGTGATGTGATCGTACCTAGGGGAGCGAGAAATGAGACGAGCAGCATTATTACCAAGAGGAGGATGAAGCATTGGGAAATGCTAGGGAAGCATGTCGTCAGGGAACTGTGTACACTACCAAAAGGGGGGTGGTATCTTACAGGAAGAAGGATGGGATTCTACTGCGTGAATTCAAGATGGAGGGCAAGACCCAATCATCTATCTGTGTGCCAAAAGAGCTTGCGTCAAGCTGTATTGACTTTAGGCCATGATATCCCCATGTCTGGGCACCAGGGCGTCAAGAGAACCAAAGATCGGGTGATGGAACATTTTTACTGGCCGGGAGTCTGTGGGGACGTCAGTCGATACTGTAGGTCATGCCCCCAATGCCAGCGCACTATCGACAGAGGGAGAGTACCTCCGGTTCCACTGGACAAGATGCCACTTGCGCAGGAGCCTTTTGGAAAGGTTGGGATAGATATCATCGGACCAATCGCGCCAATGTCCCGAGGAAGACACAGATACATCTTGGTGATGGTTGATTTTGCGACTTGATACCCGGAAGCGGTGCCACTGAAAGATATCACCACGGAGACAGTGGCTGAGGCTGCATTCAATATGTGGACTCGTACGGGGATCCCCTCGTCGGTGTTGACAGATCGAGGATCCCAGTTCACCAGTCAAACCATGACAGAGATCTTCCGTCTGCTTGCAATTACAGGGCTTCGGACTACCCCATACCACGCCCAATGCAATGGGCTTGTAGAAAGATTCAATGGGACATTGAAGCGGATGCTGCGTCGGTTAGCCCAAGAGCGTCCAGAGGAGTGGGACAGGTGGATTCCTGCTCTGTTGTTTGCGTACCGGGAAGTACCACAGGAGAGCACGGGGTTCTCACCCTTCGAGCTGCTTTACGGTCGAACCGTCAGGGGACCAATGCAGGTGCTAAAGGAGTTGTGGATGCACCCGGAGAGACAAGATGTCAGAACAGCTGCTGAATATGTGGTAGAGTTAAGGAACCGCATTGCAGAGACATGTTCCATAGCTCAGCAAAACCTCATCAAAGCTGCAAGGAAGTACAAACATCATTTTGATTTGAAGGCGAAGCGGCGAGAGTTTGTCCCTGGTGAGCAAGTCCTGATACTCCGTCCCGTCAAGAACACCAAACTGGAACTCGCGTGGCAAGGGCCATTTCCAGTGCTAAAGCAGGACTGACGAAGTGGACTACAAGATCAGAGTCCGTGGAAAAGACAAAATCTACCATGCAAACTTGTTGAAAAAGTTTGTGACCAGAGAGGAGACACAGAAAGTCCCAAAGGAGCAGAAAGCAGGGAAGGCTGTAAGGGTTCAAGTAGTTTGTGTGAAGTGTTGCTAAGGGAAATTGTTTTCGCCGTTTGCGTCTTGTGGAAAACTTTCGAGAAAGTTTTTGAAATCAAAGCTGCACATCGCTTTAATCTTGTGAGGGGTGTGTGTCACAAACGGCTTGTCTGGCGTTACCCACTCTAGGCTAGGCCTCCGGTTTCAGCTTGTAGGCTTGTTGTTTTATCAGATTCATACACGATAGCAGACGACAGATTGTTTGCGTATTTCGTGTTTCGGGAGTTAGTTTAGTGAGAAAGATCATGAGAGGTCGAGTGAGTGCGTGTATGAATCTGGGTATGCATGTTTGTTATCCAATGAGGGGATGTCTTAGATTTAGAAAATTGTCTGTTTTATTGTGATTGGCTTCGAGCATGGGTGTGTAGTTTCTACACAAGATGTAGTCCCCTGTGTGAAAAGGAATGTTCTCGTCACTTTCTGTCGATTTGCCGAAGGAAAGTCAGACAAGATCCTAGCGGTAGCCAGATTGTGGTAGGCTAGGAGTAATGAGCTGTTTGAGCTCGTTCTCTAGTTTTTGACCGGTTTGGTCAGGGTCAGCTAACGCATGAAGAGTATTTTACTTGGGCGTTAGGCGTGGTTCTTCGTATCTGTGAGTGGGCCTACAGACTTGTGTTTGACAAGTGTGCCTACGTGTATTGTAGCTGTCTTGTTCTGGACCTAAGGCACCCCTCTTTTGGACCTTGAAAAGCCACCAATTCGCGCTCTCACCATGATGATGCAGTGTTGGGGGTCAATGTCACTGAAGAAGACGAGAAGTCTTCGACGCAAGCCACCTACTCGCGCTGTCACCGTGATGCTGCAGTGTTGAGGGGTTGGCGTCACCGAAGAAGCTGAGAAGCCAGCCGTGGGTGTTCCTGCATTGTCTCGGGTTCATCGTTTCACCGCCCGCAGTGCTGCGGGTTTGCATCGTCAACGCCATCGCGGGATCGCGTTTTGTTGTCAGCGCCTCCTGTCTGTATTCAGCGTCTGCGTCTGTGTGCGACAACGCCAGCGTCGTTTGTGGATCGGCGAGGACATTTCGCGGGCGTCGGCTGCAATTGTGTTGGTAGCTGGGAGGGGTGAATCTTCATCGGCACAGGTTTGCCACATGCGATAGGGTCGGCGAATTAACTCCAAACTCTAATTATAGCCCTCGGTGTCGGCGAGGATATTTGGAGAAAAGAAGCGGGGACAAGGTAGAAAGTGAGGAATGACTGTGGGAATATGGGTGGTGAATGTGAACTGTGACTATTAGGGAAGGGGAAAAAGGAAGAATAGGGTAGGAACAAGACTGATAATTGCGGGGGATTGATTGTTTTTGATGTTTGATGCCGTGTAAGTTTGTATTGGCGCTGATGTGTTTTTTGTGAATAAAAGTTATATGTTTGTACGTACCTGTGTTTTGTGGATGAATGAGAGCAGTCAGTAGGTTTTTTCTGGGGTTTAGTTTTTTTTTGTAGGGCTTTGTTTTATTTTCTACGTCCTACTTAGCGTGTCCGTGACAGACTCAGGTCAAAGAAACTGAGGATGACAACCACTAATAACTCCTCATAAACAGTGGGGCCACTTGACATAGTAAGAGCAACAGGATGGACTCAGGTCAAAGAACATGGGAATGACAACCATAATAAACCCATAAAACCAGTGGAGTCCGAATTAACTAGATGAAGAGCAGACAGTATGGACTCAGGTCAAAGAACATGGGAATGACAACCATATAACTCAACTAAACCAGTGGAGTCCACTTAACATAGATGACAGATCAGGACAGTATGACTCAGGTCAATAGAATGGGATGACAACCAATAATAAATCATAAACCAGTGAGGCCAACTTAACTAGATGAATATCAGACAGTAATGGACTCGTCCAAAGAACAAGGGAATGACAACATAATAACCCATAAACCATTGGAGGCCACTTACATAGATTAAGATCAGACAGTATGGACTGGTCAAATACGTGGAATGAC
>CM065698.1:335369-465754 GCA_017654935.2 Phymorhynchus buccinoides
ATGATCTCCACACAGCTAGCCTCTATATCACAGAAAATATAATATAACAACTGACTAATGATCTCCACACAGCTAGCCTCTATATCACAGAAAATATAACTGACTAATGATCTCCACACAGCTAGCCTCTATATCACAGAAAATATAACAACTGACTAATGATCTAAGCTAGCCTCTATATCACAAAAAATAACTGACTAATGATCTCCACACAGCTAGCCTCTATATCACAGAAAATATAACTGACTAATGATCTCCACGCAGCTAGCCTCTATATCACAGAAAAATATAACTGACTAATGATCTCCAAGCAGCTAGCCTCTATATCACAGAAAATATAACAACTGACTAATGATCTCCACACAGCTAGCCTCTATATCACAGAAAAATATAACAACTGACTAATGATCTCCACACAGCTAGCCTCTATATCACAGAAAATATAACAACTGACTAATGATCTCCACACAGCTAGCCTCTATATCACAGAAAATATAACTTGACTAAAACTGACTAATGATCTCCACACAGCTAGCCTCTATATCACAGAAAATATAAAAAAACTGACTAATGATCTCCACACAGCTAGCCTCTATATCAGAAAATATGACTAAACAACTGATAAACACACAGCTAGCCTCTATATATCAGAAAACTGACTAATGATCTCCACACAGCTAGCCTCTATATCACAGAAAATATAACAAACTGACTAATGATCTCCACACAGCTAGCCTCTATATCACAGAAAATATAAAATATAACTGACTAATGATCTCCACACAGCTAGCCTCTATATCACAGAAAAATATAACTGACTAATGATCTCCACACAGCTAGCCTCTATATCACAGAAAATATAACAACTGACTAATGATCTCCACACAGCTAGCCTCTATATCACAGAAAAATATAACTGACTAATGATCTCCACACAGCTAGCCTCTATATCACAGAAAAAAAATATAACTGACTAATGATCTCCACACAGCTAGCCTCTATATCAGAAAATATAACTGACTAATGATCTCCACACAGCTAGCCTCTATATCACAGAAAATATAACAAACAACTGACTAATGATCTCCACACAGCTAGCCTCTATATCACAGAAAATATAACTGACTAATGATCTCCACACAGCTAGCCTCTATATCACAGAAAATATAACAACTGACTAATGATCTCCACACAGCTAGCCTCTATATCACAGAAAATATAACAACTGACTTAATGATCTCCTGACTTAATGATCTCCACAGCTAGCCTCTATATCAGAAAATATAACTGACTAATGATCTCCAAGCAGCTAGCCTCTATATCAGAAAATATAACAACTGACTAATGATCTCCACACAGCTAGCCTCTATATCACAGAAAATATAACTGACTAAACAACTGACTAATGATCTCCACACAGCTAGCCTCTATATCAGAAAATATAACTGACTAATGATCTCCACGCAGCTAGCCTCTATATCACAGAAAATATATAACAACTGACTAATGATCTCCACACAGCTAGCCTCTATATCAGAAAATATAACTGACTAATGATCTCCACACAGCTAGCCTCTATATCACAGAAAATATAACAAAAAACTGACTAATGATCTCCACACAGCTAGCCTCTATATCACAGAAAATATAACTGACTAATGATCTCCACACAGCTAGCCTCTATATCACAGAAAATATAACAACTGACTAATGATCTCCACACAGCTAGCCTCTATATCACAGAAAATATAACAACTGACTAATGATCTCCACACAGCTAGCCTCTATATCACAGAAAATATAACTGACTAATGATCTCCACACAGCTAGCCTCTATATCACAGAAAAATATAACTGACTAATGATCTCCACACAGCTAGCCTCTATATCACAGAAAATATAACAACTGACTAATGATCTCCACACAGCTAGCCTCTATATCACAGAAAATATAATAACTGACTAATGATCTCCACACAGCTAGCCTCTACAGAAAATATATCACAGAAAATATAACTCCACAACTGACTAATGATCTCCACACAGCTAGCCTCTATATCACAGAAAATATAACAGAAAACTGACTAATGATCTCCACACAGCTAGCCTCTATATCACAGAAAATATAACTGACTAATGATCTCCACGCAGCTAGCCTCTATATCACAGAAAAAATATAACTGACTAATGATCTCCACACAGCTAGCCTCTATATCAGAAAATATAACAACTGACTAATGATCTCCACACAGCTAGCCTCTATATCACAGAAAATATAACTGACTAATGATCTCCACACAGCTAGCCTCTATATCAGAAAATATAACTGACTAATGATCTCCACACAGCTAGCCTCTATATCACAGAAAATATAAACAACTGACTAATGATCTCCACACAGCTAGCCTCTATATCACAGAAAATATAACTGACTAATGATCTCCACTAGCTAGATCTATACACAGAAAATATAACTGACTAATGATCTCACAGCTAGCCTCTATATACAGAAAAACAACTGACTAATGATCTCCACACAGCTAGCCTCTATATCAGAAAATATAACTGACTAATGAAATATCAAAATATAACAACTGACTAATGATCTCCACACAGCTAGCCTCTATATCACAGAAAATATAACTGACTAATGATCTCCACACAGCTAGCCTCTATATCACAGAAAATATAACAACTGACTAATGATCTCCACACAGCTAGCCTCTATATCAGAAAATATAACTGACTAATGATCTCCACACAGCTAGCCTCTATATCAGAAAATATAACTGACTAATGATCTCCACACAGCTAGCCTCTATATCACAGAAAATATAACAACTGACTAATGATCTCCACACAGCTAGCCTCTATATCACAGAAAATATAACTGACTAATGATCTCCACACAGCTAGCCTCTATATCACAGAAAATATAACTGACTAATGATCTCCACACAGCTAGCCTCTATATCACAGAAAATATAACTGACTAATGATCTCCACACAGCTAGCCTCTATATCAGAAAATATAACTGACTAATGATCTCCACACAGCTAGCCTCTATATCACAGAAAATATAACTGACTAATGATCTCCACACAGCTAGCCTCTATATCACAGAAAATATAACAACTGACTAATGATCTCCACACAGCTAGCCTCTATATCACAGAAAATATAACAACTGACTAATGATCTCCACACAGCTAGCCTCTATATCAGAAAATATAACAACTGACTAATGATCTCCACACAGCTAGCCTCTATATCACAGAAAATATAACAACTGACTAATGATCTCCACACAGCTAGCCTCTATATCACAGAAAATATAACAACTGACTAATGATCTCCACACAGCTAGCCTCTATATCACAGAAAATATAACAACTGACTAATGATCTCCACACAGCTAGCCTCTATATCAGAAAATATAACAACTGACTAATGATCTCCACACAGCTAGCCTCTATATCACAGAAAATATAACAACTGACTAATGATCTCCACACAGCTAGCCTCTATATCAGAAAATATAACTGACTAATGATCTCCACACAGCTAGCCTCTATATCACAGAAAATATAACAACTGACTAATGATCTCCACACAGCTAGCCTCTATATCAGAAAATATAACTGACTAATGATCTCCACACAGCTAGCCTCTATATCACAGAAAATATAATAACTGACTAATGATCTCCACACAGCTAGCCTCTATATCACAGAAAATATAACTGACTAATGATCTCCACGCAGCTAGCCTCTATATCACAGAAAATATAAACTAATGATCTCCACACAGAGCCTCTATATGAAAATATAACTGACTAATGATCTCCACACAGCTAGCCTCTATATCACAGAAAATATAACAACTGACTAATGATCTCCACACAGCTAGCCTCTATATCACAGAAAATATAACAAACAACTGACTAATGATCTCCACACAGCTAGCCTCTATATCACAGAAAATATATAACAACTGACTAATGATCTCCACACAGCTAGCCTCTATATCACAGAAAAATAATAACAACTGACTAATGATCTCCACCAGCTAGCCTCTATATCACAGAAAATATAACAACTGACTAATGATCTCCACACAGCTAGCCTCTATATCACAGAAAATATAACAACTGACTAATGATCTCCACACAGCTAGCCTCTATATGACAGAAAATATAACTGACTAATGATCTCCACACAGCTAGCCTCTATATCACAGAAAATATAACTGACTAATGATCTCCACACAGCTAGCCTCCTCTAATGATCTCCACACAGCTAGCCTCTATATCAGAAAATATAACTGACTAATGATCTCCACACAGCTAGCCTCTATATCACAGAAAATATAACTGACTAATGATCTCCACACAGCTAGCCTCTATATCACAGAAAATATAACAAACAACTGACTAATGATCTCCACACAGCTAGCCTCTATATCACAGAAAATATAACAACTGACTAATGATCTCCACACAGCTAGCCTCTATATCACAGAAAATATAACAACTGACTAATGATCTCCACACAGCTAGCCTCTCTATCAGAAAATATAACAACTGACTTAATGATCTCCACACAGCTAGCCTCTCTATCAGAAAATATAACAACTGACTTAATGATCTCCACACAGCTAGCCTCTCTATCAGAAAATATAACAACTGACTAATGATCTCCACACAGCTAGCCTCTATATCAGAAAAATATAACTGACTAATGATCTCCACACAGCTAGCTCTATATCAGAAAATATAATAACTGACTAATGATCTCCACACAGCTAGCCTCTATATCAGAAAATATAACTGACTAATGATCTCCACACAGCTAGCCTCTATATCACAGAAAATATAACAAACTGACTAATGATCTCCACACAGCTAGCCTCTATATCACAGAAAAATATAACTGACTAATGATCTCCACGCAGCTAGCCTCTATATCACAGAAAATATAACTGACTAATGATCACCATGCAGCTAGCCTCTATATCACAGAAAATATAACAACTGACTAATGATCTCCACACAGCTAGCCTCTATATCACAGAAAATATAACAACTGACTAATGATCTCCACACAGCTAGCCTCTATATCACAGAAAATATGATCTCCACACAGCTAGCCTCTATACAACTGACTAATGATCTCCACACAGCTAGCCTCTATATCACAGAAAATATAATAACTGACTAATGATCTCCACACAGCTAGCCTCTATATCACAGAAAATATCACAGAAAAAACAACTGACTAATGATCTCCACACAGCTAGCCTCTATATCACAGAAAATATAACTGACTAATGATCTCCACACAGCTAGCCTCTATATCACAGAAAATATAACTGACTAATGATCTCCATGCAGCTAGCCTCTATATCACAGAAAATATAACAACTGACTAATGATCTCCACACAGCTAGCCTCTATATCAGAAAATATAACTGACTAATGATCTCCACACAGCTAGCCTCTATATCACAGAAAATATAACTGACTAATGATCTCCACACAGCTAGCCTCTATATCACAGAAAATATAACTGACTAATGATCTCCACACAGCTAGCCTCTATATCACAGAAAATATAACTGACTAATGATCTCCACACAGCTAGCCTCTATATCACAGAAAATATAACTGACTAATGATCTCCACACAGCTAGCCTCTATATCACAGAAAATATAACAACTGACTAATGATCTCCACACAGCTAGCCTCTATATCACAGAAAATATAACAACTGACTAATGATCTCCACACAGCTAGCCTCTATATCACAGAAAATATAACAAAACTGACTAATGATCTCCACACAGCTAGCCTCTATATCAGAAAATATAACAACTGACTAATGATCTCCACACAGCTAACCTCTAATCATTCATAAAATATAACAACTGACTAATGATCTCCACACAGCTAGCCTCTATATCAGAAAATATAACAACTGACTAATGATCTCCACACAGCTAGCCTCTATATCACAGAAAATATAACAACTGACTAATGATCTCCACACAGCTAGCCTCTATATCACAGCCTCTATATCACAGAAAATATAACTGACTAATGATCTCCACACAGCTAGCCTCTATATCACAGAAAAATATAACTGACTAATGATCTCCACACAGCTAGCCTCTATATCAGAAAATATAACTGACTAATGATCTCCACGCAGCTAGCCTCTATATATATAACTGACTAATGATCTCCACACAGCTAGCCTCTATACAGAAAATATAACAACTGACTAATGATCTCCACACAGCTAGCCTCTATATCACAGAAAAATATAACTGACTAATGATCTCCACACAGCTAGCCTCTATATCACAGAAAATATAACAACTGACTAATGATCTCCACACAGCTAGCCTCTATATCACAGAAAATATAACAACTGACTAATGATCTCCACACAGCTAGCCTCTATATCACAGAAAATATAACTGACTAATGATCTCCACACAGCTAGCCTCTATATCACAGAAAATATAACAACTGACTAATGATCTCCACACAGCTAGCCTCTATATCAGAAAATATAACTGACTAATGATCTCCACACAGCTAGCCTCTATATCACAGAAAATATAACAACTGACTAATGATCTCCACACAGCTAGCCTCTATATCAGAAAATATAACTGACTAATGATCTCCACACAGCTAGCCTCTATATCACAGAAAATATAACTGACTAATGATCTCCACACAGCTAGCCTCTATATCAGAAAAATATAACTGACTAATGATCTCCACACAGCTAGCCTCTATATCACAGAAAATATAACAACTGACTAATGATCTCCACACAGCTAGCCTCTATATCACAGAAAAATATAACTGACTAATGATCTCCACACAGCTAGCCTCTATATCACAGAAAATATAACAACTGACTAATGATCTCCACACAGCTAGCCTCTATATCAGAAAATATAACTGACTAATGATCTCCACACAGCTAGCCTCTATATAACAAACAACTGACAGAAACATATATATCATAACAACTGACTAATGATCTCCACACAGCTAGCCTCTATATCACAGAAAATATAACAACTGACTAATGATCTCCACACAGCTAGCCTCTATATCACAGAAAATATAACAACTGACTAATGATCTCCACACAGCTAGCCTCTATATCACAGAAAAATAATAACTGACTAATGATCTCCACACAGCTAGCCTCTATATCACAGAAAATATAACAACTGACTAATGATCTCCACACAGCTAGCCTCTATATCACAGAAAATATAACTGACTAATGATCTCCACACAGCTAGCCTCTATATCACAGAAAAATATAACTGACTAATGATCTCCACACAGCTAGCCTCTATATCACAGACTAATGATCTCCACGCAGCTAGCCTCTATATCAGAAAAATAACTGACTAATGATCTCCACACAGCTAGCCTCTATATCACACACAGCTAGCCTCTATATCAAAAATATAACTGACTAATGATCTCCACACAGCTAGCCTCTATATCACAGAAAATATAACAACTGACTAATGATCTCCACACAGCTAGCCTCTATATCACAGAAAATATAACTGACTAATGATCTCCACACAGCTAGCCTCTATATAGCAACTGACTAATGATCTCCACACAGCTAGCCTCTATATCACAGAAAATATAACAACTGACTAATGATCTCCACACAGCTAGCCTCTATATCAGAAAATATAACTGACTAAGATCTCCAAAGCTATATATCACAAAAATAACAACTGACTAATGATCTCCACACAGCTAGCCTCTATATCACAGAAAATATAAACTGACTAATGATCTCCACACAGCTAGCCTCTATATCACAGAAAATATAACTGACTAATGATCTCCACACAGCTAGCCTCTATATATAACAACTGACTAATGATCTCCACACAGCTAGCCTCTATATCACAGAAAAATATAACTGACTAATGATCTCCACACAGCTAGCCTCTATATCACAGAAAATATAACAACTGACTAATGATCTCCACACAGCTAGCCTCTATATCAGAAAATATAACTGACTAATGATCTCCACACAGCTAGCCTCTATATCAGAAAATATAACAACTGACTAATGATCTCCAACAGCTAGCCTCTATATCACAGAAAATACAACTGACTAATGATCTCCACACAGCTAGCCTCTATATCACAGAAAATATAACAACTGACTAATGATCTCCACACAGCTAGCCTCTATATCACAGAAAAATATAACTGACTAATGATCTCCACACAGCTAGCCTCTATATCACAGAAAATATAACAACTGACTAATGATCTCCACACAGCTAGCCTCTATATCACAGAAAATATAACTGACTAATGATCTCCACACAGCTAGCCTCTATATCACAGAAAATACAAACTAAACTGACTAATGATCTCCACACAGCTAGCCTCTATATCACAGAAAATATAACTGACTAATGATCTCCACACAGCTAGCCTCTATATCACAGAAAATATAACTGACTAATGATCTCCACACAGCTAGCCTCTATATCACAGAAAATATAACAACTGACTAATGATCTCCACACAGCTAGCCTCTATATCACAGAAAAATATAACTGACTAATGATCTCCACACAGCTAGCCTCTCTATCAGAAAATATAACAACTGACTAATGATCTCCACACAGCTAGCCTCTATATATCAGAAAAATATAACTGACTAATGATCTCCACACAGCTAGCCTCTATATCACAGAAAATATAACTGACTAATGATCTCCACACAGCTAGCCTCTATATCACAGAAAATATAACTGACTAATGATCTCCACACAGCTAGCCTCTATATCAGAAAATATAACTGACTAATGATCTCCACGCAGCTAGCCTCTAATGATCTCCACACAGCTAGCCTCTATATCACAGAAAAATATAACTGACTAATGATCTCCACACAGCTAGCCTCTATATCAGAAAATATAACAACTGACTAATGATCTCCACACAGCTAGCCTCTATATCACAGAAAATATAACTAACAACTGACTAATGATCTCCACACAGCTAGCCTCTATATCACAGAAAATATAACAAACAACTGACTAATGATCTCCACACAGCTAGCCTCTATATCAGAAAATATATAACTGACTAATGATCTCCACACAGCTAGCCTCTATATCAGAAAATATAACAACTGACTAATGATCTCCACACAGCTAGCCTCTATATCACAGAAAATATAACAACTGACTAATGATCTCCACACAGCTAGCCTCTATATCACAAAATATAACAACTGACTAATGATCTCCACACAGCTAGCCTCTATATCACAGAAAATATAACAACTGACTAATGATCTCCACACAGCTAGCCTCTATATCAGAAAATATAACTGACTAATGATCTCCACACAGCTAGCCTCTATATCACAGAAAATATAACTGACTAATGATCTCCACACAGCTAGCCTCTATATCAGAAAATATAACTGACTAATGATCTCCACACAGCTAGCCTCTATATCACAGAAAATATAACAACTGACTAATGATCTCCACACAGCTAGCCTCTATATCACAGAAAATATAACTGACTAATGATCTCCACGCAGCTAGCCTCTATATCACAGAAAATATAACAACTGACTAATGATCTCCACACAGCTAGCCTCTATATCAGAAAATATAACTGACTAATGATCTCCACACAGCTAGCCTCTATATCACAGAAAATATAACAAACAACTGACTAATGATCTCCACACAGCTAGCCTCTATATCACAGAAAATATAACAACTGACTAATGATCTCCACACAGCTAGCCTCTATATCACAGAAAATATAATAACAACTGACTAATGATCTCCACACAGCTAGCCTCTATATCACAGAAAATATAATAACAACTGACTAATGATCTCCACACAGCTAGCCTCTATATCACAGAAAATATAACAACTGACTAATGATCTCCACGCAGCTAGCCTCTATATCACAGAAAATATAACAACTGACTTAATGATCTCCACACAGCTAGCCTCTATATCAGAAAATATAACTGACTAATGATCTCCACGCAGCTAGCCTCTATATCACAGAAAAATATAACTGACTAATGATCTCCACACAGCTAGCCTCTATATCACAGAAAAATAATAACTGACTAATGATCTCCACACAGCTAGCCTCTATATCAGAAAATATAACTGACTAATGATCTCCACACAGCTAGCCTCTATATCACAGAAAATATAACTGACTAATGATCTCCACACAGCTAGCCTCTATATCACAGAAAATATAACTGACTAATGATCTCCACACAGCTAGCCTCTATATCAGAAAATATAACTGACTAATGATCTCCACACAGCTAGCCTCTATATCACAGAAAATATAACAACTGACTAATGATCTCCACACAGCTAGCCTCTCTATCAGAAAATATAACAACTGACTTAATGATCTCCACACAGCTAGCCTCTCTATCAGAAAATATAACAACTGACTTAATGATCTCCACACAGCTAGCCTCTATATCAGAAAATATAACAACTGACTAATGATCTCCACACAGCTAGCCTCTATATCAGAAAATATAACAACTGACTAATGATCTCCACACAGCTAGCCTCTATATCACAGAAAATATAACAACTGACTAATGATCTCCACACAGCTAGCCTCTATATCAGAAAATATAACTGACTAATGATCTCCACACAGCTAGCCTCTATATCACAGAAAAATATAACTGACTAATGATCTCCACACAGCTAGCCTCTATATCACAGAAAATATATAACTGACTAATGATCTCCAACAGCTAGCCTCTATATCACAGAAAATATAACTGACTAATGATCTCCACACAGCTAGCCTCTATATCACAGAAAATATAACAACTGACTAATGATCTCCACACAGCTAGCCTCTCTATCAGAAAATATCTGACTAATGATCTCCACACAGCTAGCCTCTATATCACAGAAAATATAACAAACAACTGACTAATGATCTCCACACAGCTAGCCTCTATATCAGAAAATATAACTGACTAATGATCTCCACACAGCTAGCCTCTATATCACAGAAAATATAACAACTGACTAATGATCTCCACACAGCTAGCCTCTATATCACAGAAAAATATAACTGACTAATGATCTCCACACAGCTAGCCTCTATATCACAGAAAATATAACTGACTAATGATCTCCACACAGCTAGCCTCTATATCACAGAAAATATAACAACTGACTTAATGATCTCCACACAGCTAGCCTCTATATCAGAAAAATATAACTGACTAATGATCTCCACACAGCTAGCCTCTATATCACAGAAAATATAACAACTGACTAATGATCTCCACACAGCTAGCCTCTATATCAGAAAATATAACTGACTAATGATCTCCACGCAGCTAGCCTCTATATCACAGAAAATATAACTGACAAATGATCTCCACAAAGCTAGCCTCTATATCACAGAAAATATAATAACTGACTAATGATCTCCACACAGCTAGCCTCTATATCACAGAAAATATAACAACTGACTAATGATCTCCACACAGCTAGCCTCTATATCACAGAGCTAATATATAAACAACTGACTAATGATCTCCACACAGCTAGCCTCTATATCAGAAAATATCAACTGACTTAAATCTCAAAAAATATAACAACTGACTAATGATCTCCATATAAGACTAATGATCTCCACCAGCTAGCCTCTCACAGAAAATATAACTGACTAATGATCTCCACACAGCTAGCCTCTATATCACAGAAAATATAACTGACTAATGATCTCCACACAGCTAGCCTCTATATCACAGAAAATATAACTGACTAATGCAGCTAGCCTCTATATCAGAAAATATAACTGACTAATGATCTCCACGCAGCTAGCCTCTATATCAGAAAATATAACAACTGACTAATGATCTCCACACAGCTAGCCTCTATATCCTAACTGACTAATGATCTCCACACAGCTAGCCTCTATATCAGAAAATATAACTGACTAATGATCTCCACACAGCTAGCCTCTATATCACAGAAAATATATAACAACTGACTAATGATCTCCACACAGCTAGCCTCTATATCACAGAAAATATAACAACTGACTAATGATCTCCACACAGCTAGCCTCTATATCAGAAAATATAACAACTGACTAATGATCTCCACACAGCTAGCCTCTATATCAGAAAATATAACAACTGACTAATGATCTCCACACAGCTAGCCTCTATATCACAGAAAATATAACAACTGACTAATGATCTCCACACAGCTAGCCTCTATATCAGAAAATATAACAACTGACTAATGATCTCCACACAGCTAGCCTCTATATCACAGAAAATATAACAACTGACTAATGATCTCCACACAGCTAGCCTCTATATCAGAAAATATAACTGACTAATGATCTCCACACAGCTAGCCTCTATATCACAGAAAATATAACAACTGACTAATGATCTCCACACAGCTAGCCTCTATATCAGAAAATATAACTGACTAATGATCTCCACACAGCTAGCCTCTATATCACAGAAAATATAACAAACTGACTAATGATCTCCACACAGCTAGCCTCTATATCACAGAAAATATAATAACTGACTAATGATCTCCACACAGCTAGCCTCTATATCACAGAAAATATAACAACTGACTAATGATCTCCACACAGCTAGCCTCTATATCACAGAAAATATAACAACTGACTAATGATCTCCACACAGCTAGCCTCTATATCACAGAAAATATAACAACTGACTAATGATCTCCACACAGCTAGCCTCTATATCACAGAAAAATATAACTGACTAATGATCTCCACACAGCTAGCCTCTATATCACAGAAAATATAACTGACTAATGATCTCCACACAGCTAGCCTCTATATCACAGAAAATATAACTGACTAATGATCTCCACACAGCTAGCCTCTATATCACAGAAAATATAACTGACTAATGATCTCCACACAGCTAGCCTCTATATCACAGAAAATATAACAACTGACTAATGATCTCCACACAGCTAGCCTCTATATCACAGAAAAATATAACTGACTAATGATCTCCACACAGCTAGCCTCTATATCACAGAAAATATAACAACTGACTAATGATCTCCACACAGCTAGCCTCTATATCAGAAAATATAACTGACTAATGATCTCCACACAGCTAGCCTCTATATCACAAAATATAACTGACTAATGATCTCCACACAGCTAGCCTCTATATCACAGAAAATATATAACTGACTAATGATCTCCACACAGCTAGCCTCTATATCAGAAAATATAACAACTGACTAATGATCTCCACACAGCTAGCCTCTATATCAGAAAATATAACAACTGACTAATGATCTCCACACAGCTAGCCTCTATATCAGAAAATATAACAACTGACTAATGATCTCCACACAGCTAGCCTCTATATCAGAAAATATAACTGACTAATGATCTCCACACAGCTAGCCTCTATATCAGAAAATATAACTGACTAATGATCTCCACACAGCTAGCCTCTATATCAGAAAATATAACTGACTAATGATCTCCACACAGCTAGCCTCTATATCACAGAAAAATATAACTGACTAATGATCTCCACACAGCTAGCCTCTATATCACAGAAAATATAACTGACTAATGATCTCCACACAGCTAGCCTCTATATCACAGAAAATATAACTGACTAATGATCTCCACACAGCTAGCCTCTATATCACAGAAAAATATAACTGACTAATGATCTCCACACAGCTAGCCTCTATATCACAGAAAATATAACTGACTAATGATCTCCACACAGCTAGCCTCTATATCACAGAAAATATATAACTGACTAATGATCTCCACACAGCTAGCCTCTATATCACAGAAAATATAACTGACTAATGATCTCCACACAGCTAGCCTCTATATCAGAAAATATAACTGACTAATGATCTCCACACAGCTAGCCTCTATATCACAGAAAATATAACAAACTGACTAATGATCTCCACACAGCTAGCCTCTATATCACAGAAAATATAACTGACTAATGATCTCCACACAGCTAGCCTCTATATATAACTGACTAATGATCTCCACACAGCTAGCCTCTATATCACAGAAAAATATAATAACTGACTAATGATCTCCACACAGCTAGCCTCTATATCACAGAAAAATATAACTGACTAATGATCTCCACACAGCTAGCCTCTATATCACAGAAAATATAACTGACTAATGATCTCCACACAGCTAGCCTCTATATCACAGAAAATATAATGACTAATGATCTCCACACAGCTAGCCTCTATATCATCAGAAAATATAACTGACTAATGATCTCCACACAGCTAGCCTCTATATCACAGAAAATCTCCACACAGCTATATATCAGAAAATACAACTGACTAATGATCTCCACACAGCTAGCCTCTATATCACAGATCTCCACACAGCTAAATCAGAAAATATAACTGACTAATGATCTCCACACAGCTAGCCTCTATATCACAGAAAATATAACAAACTGACTAATGATCTCCACACAGCTAGCCTCTATATCACAGAAAATATAACTGACTAATGATCTCCACACAGCTAGCCTCTATATCACAGAAAAATATAACTGACTAATGATCTCCACACAGCTAGCCTCTATATCACAGAAAATATAACAACTGACTAATGATCTCCACACAGCTAGCCTCTATATCACAGAAAATATAACTGACTAATGATCTCCACACAGCTAGCCTCTATATCACAGAAAATATAACAACTGACTAATGATCTCCACACAGCTAGCCTCTATATCAGAAAATATAACTGACTAATGATCTCCACACAGCTAGCCTCTATATCACAGAAAATATAACAACTGACTAATGATCTCCACACAGCTAGCCTCTATATCACAGAAAAATATAACTGACTAATGATCTCCACACAGCTAGCCTCTATATCACAGAAAAATATAACAACTGACTAATGATCTCCACACAGCTAGCCTCTATATCACAGAAAATATAACTGACTAATGATCTCCACACAGCTAGCCTCTATATCACAGAAAATATAACAACTGACTAATGATCTCCACACAGCTAGCCTCTATATCACAGAAAATATAACTGACTAATGATCTCCACACAGCTAGCCTCTATATCACAGAAAATATAACAACTGACTAATGATCTCCACACAGCTAGCCTCTATATCAGAAAATATAACTGACTAATGATCTCCACACAGCTAGCCTCTATATCACAGAAAATATAACTGACTAATGATCTCCACACAGCTAGCCTCTATATCACAGAAAATATAATAACTGACTAATGATCTCCACACAGCTAGCCTCTATATCAGAAAAATATAACTGACTAATGATCTCCACACAGCTAGCCTCTATATCACAGAAAATATAACAACTGACTTAATGATCTCCACACAGCTAGCCTCTATATCAGAAAATATAACTGACTAATGATCTCCACACAGCTAGCCTCTATATCACAGAAAATATAACAAACAACTGACTAATGATCTCCACACAGCTAGCCTCTATATCACAGAAAATATAACAACTGACTAATGATCTCCACACAGCTAGCCTCTATATCACAGAAAATATAACAACTGACTAATGATCTCCACACAGCTAGCCTCTATATCACAGAAAATATAACTGACTAATGATCTCCACACAGCTAGCCTCTATATCACAGAAAATATAACAACTGACTAATGATCTCCACACAGCTAGCCTCTATATCACAGAAAATATAACTGACTAATGATCTCCACACAGCTAGCCTCTCCACGCAGCTATCACAGAAAAATATAACTGACTAATGATCTCCACACAGCTAGCCTCTATATCACAAAAAAATAACTGACTAATGATCTCCACACAGCTAGCCTCTATATGACACAGAAAATATATCACAAAAAAACAACTGACTAATGATCTCCACACAGCTAGCCTCTATATCACAGAAAATATAACAACTGACTAATGATCTCCACACAGCTAGCCTCTATATCAGAAAATATAACAACTGACTAATGATCTCCACACAGCTAGCCTCTATATCACAGAAAATATAACAACTGACTAATGATCTCCACACAGCTAGCCTCTCTATCAGAAAATATAACAACTGACTAATGATCTCCACACAGCTAGCCTCTATATCAGAAAATATAACAACTGACTAATGATCTCCACACAGCTAGCCTCTCTATCAGAAAATATAACAACTGACTAATGATCTCCACACAGCTAGCCTCTCTATCAGAAAATATAACAACTGACTAATGATCTCCACACAGCTAGCCTCTATATCAGAAAATATAACAACTGACTAATGATCTCCACACAGCTAGCCTCTATATCAGAAAATATAACAACTGACTAATGATCTCCACACAGCTAGCCTCTATATCAGAAAATATAACAACTGACTAATGATCTCCACACAGCTAGCCTCTATATCAGAAAATATAACAACTGACTAATGATCTCCACACAGCTAGCCTCTATATCAGAAAATATAACAACTGACTAATGATCTCCACGCAGCTAGCCTCTATATCAGAAAATATAACAACTGACTAATGATCTCCACACAGCTAGCCTCTATATCAGAAAATATAACAACTGACTAATGATCTCCACACAGCTAGCCTCTATATCACAGAAAAATAATAACAACTGACTAATGATCTCCACACAGCTAGCCTCTATATCACAGAAAATATAAAAACTGACTAATGATCTCCACACAGCTAGCCTCTATATCACAGAAAATATAACAACTGACTAATGATCTCCACACAGCTAGCCTCTATATCACAGAAAATATAACAACTGACTAATGATCTCCACACAGCTAGCCTCTATATCACAGAAAATATAACAACTGACTAATGATCTCCACACAGCTAGCCTCTATATCAGAAAAATATAACTGACTAATGATCTCCACACAGCTAGCCTCTCTATCAGAAAATATAACTGACTAATGATCTCCACGCAGCTAGCCTCTATATCACAGAAAATATAATAACAACTGACTAATGATCTCCACACAGCTAGCCTCTATATCACAGAAAATATAACTGACTAATGATCTCCACACAGCTAGCCTCTATATCACAGAAAATATAACAACTGACTAATGATCTCCACACAGCTAGCCTCTATATCACAGAAAATATAACAACTGACTAATGATCTCCACACAGCTAGCCTCTATATCACAGAAAAATATAACAACTGACTAATGATCTCCACACAGCTAGCCTCTATATCACAGAAAAATATAACAACTGACTAATGATCTCCACACAGCTAGCCTCTATATCACAGAAAATATATAACAACTGACTAATGATCTCCACACAGCTAGCCTCTCTATCACAGAAAATATAACTAACAACTGACTAATGATCTCCACACAGCTAGCCTCTATATCACAGAAAATATAATAACTGACTAATGATCTCCACGCAGCTAGCCTCTATATCACAGAAAATATAACAACTGACTAATGATCTCCACACAGCTAGCCTCTATATCAGAAAATATAACTGACTAATGATCTCCACGCAGCTAGCCTCTATATCACAGAAAAATATAACTGACTAATGATCTCCACACAGCTAGCCTCTATATCACAGAAAATATAACTGACTAATGATCTCCACACAGCTAGCCTCTATATCAGAAAATATAACTGACTAATGATCTCCACGCAGCTAGCCTCTATATCACAGAAAATATAACTGACTAATGATCTCCACACAGCTAGCCTCTATATCACAGAAAATATAACTGACTAATGATCTCCACACAGCTAGCCTCTATATCACAGAAAATATAACTGACTAATGATCTCCACGCAGCTAGCCTCTATATCACAGAAAATATAACTGACTAATGATCTCCACGCAGCTAGCCTCTATATCAGAAAATATAACTGACTAATGATCTCCACGCAGCTAGCCTCTATATCAGAAAATATAACAACTGACTAATGATCTCCACACAGCTAGCCTCTATATCAGAAAATATAACTGACTAATGATCTCCACACAGCTAGCCTCTATATCACAGAAAATATAACAACTGACTAATGATCTCCACACAGCTAGCCTCTATATCAGAAAATATAACTGACTAATGATCTCCACACAGCTAGCCTCTATATCAGAAAATATAACAACTGACTAATGATCTCCACACAGCTAGCCTCTATATCACAGAAAATATAACAACTGACTAATGATCTCCACACAGCTAGCCTCTATATCACAGAAAATATAACTGACATTGACAACTGACCCACAAAGCAGAGGGCGAGAATTGGTTGGCTGCTCATTTGCATAAAGGCGTCCTTGATGTCCACCAGGTGTGTCTGGTAGAGGGCGCTAAATGGCCCCGCCTGGATGAAGGAGAACGGCAAGAGGAGAGTGACTGCCACAATGCTAGCGAAACAACCTGTAGACATCATCATTGTTATTCACATCATCATCATTGCCATCATCGTCAGCACTGTCATCATCATCATCATCAACATTATCATGATCATAATCCTCATCATTATCATCATCACCACCATCATCACCACCATCATCAACATTATCATCATCACCATTATCACCACCATCATCATAATCCTCATTATCATCATCATCAACATTATCATGATCACAATCCTCATCATTATCATCATCACCACCATCATCAACATTATCATGATCACAATCCTCATCATTATCACCACCACCATCATCATTACCACCACCACCATCATAATCCTCATTATCATCATCACCACCATCATGAACATTATCATGATTACCATCCTCATCATCACCACCATCATCATCATAATCCTCCTCATCACCACCACCATTATCAACATTATCATAATCCTCATCATTATTATCATCACCACCATCATCACCATCATAATCCTCATCATTACCACCACCATCATCATAATCCTCATCATCACCACCATCATCATGATCACCATTCTCATCATAATCCTCATCACCACCATCATAATCCTCATCATAATCACCATGATCATAATCCTCATCATCATACTGGTCAGAAATGTCACTGACACACAGACACAGCCTGTCAGGCATTCACATGCACGTGTGCGCGCACACACATTAAGACATACACACTCACATGTGCAAACACACACACACTCACACACAAAGACATACACATTCACATGTGTACACACATACACACTACCTTCAAGGCCAATAACTCTCAGGGGATGAATGGAATGCTTGTCCATGAACTTTTCCTCAAAGACCATTTGCATGGCAATCATGATTTGTGCCATCACCATCAATAAACAACCTGAAACACATTGTATAATTATGTGTCAATATTACACACACGTCGTGTATCATACTGGCAGCCCATTTTTTAAAAACCCAACATTATAGGTACTGTGCATAAAAATACAATAGCTTGATAGATCTTTTGAATCCAAACAAGCCACAAAAATAATTATGTTTTTATGTCAATTAGTTGAAAAGTTATGGCAGTTTAAAAAACATGTCAGTTTTTAGACCCGGTTTTGACAAATTGAATGAAGCAGCTAGTTTGGACCTCCACTGTAAAAAAAAGATAGAAGCCTGAAAATGATGGAGCTTAGATACATTGACATACAGTTTAGATAGAAGCCTGAAAATGATGGAGCTTAGTTACATTGACATACAGTTTAGATAGAAGCCTGAAAATGATGGAGCTTAGTTACATTGACATACAGTTTAGATGCTTAGTTACATTGACATACAGTTTAGATAGAAGCCTGCAAATGATGGAGCTTAGTTACATTGACATACAGTTTAGATAGAAGCCTGAAAATGATGGAGCTTAGTTACATTGACATACAGTTTAGATAGAAGCCTGAAAATGATGGAGCTTAGTTACATTGACATACAGTTTAGACAGAAGCCTGCAAATGATGGAGCTTAGTTACATTGACATACTGTTTAGATAGAAGCCTGAAAATGATGGAGCTTAGTTACATTGACATACAGTTTAGATAGAAGCCTGAAAATGATGGAGCTTAGTTACATTGACATACAGTTTAGATAGAAGCCTGAAAATGATGGAGCTTAGTTACATTGACATACAGTTTAGATAGAAGCCTGCAAATGATGGAGCTTAGTTACATTGACATACAGTTTAGATAGAAGCCTGAAAATGATGGAGATTAGTTACATTGACATACAGTTTAGATAGAAGCCTGAAAATGATGGAGCTTAGTTACATTGACATACAGTTTAGATAGAAGCCTGCAAATGATGGAGCTTAGTTACATTGACATACAGTTTAGATAGAAGCCTGCAAATGATGGAGCTTAGTTACATTGACATACAGTTTAGATAGAAGCCTGAAAATGATGGAGTTTAGCTACATTGACATACAGTTTAGATAGAAGCCTGCAAATGATGGAGCTTAGTTACATTGACATACAGTTCAGATAGAAGCCTGAAAATGATGGAGCTTAGTTACATTGACATACAGTTTAGATAGAAGCCTGCAAATGATGGAGATTAGTTACATTGACATACAGTTTAGATAGAAGCCTGAAAATGATGGAGATTAGTTACATTGACATACAGTTTAGGCCTTTTTGTCCTTTGCCAATCTACGATCGCAAAGGTGTATGTTTTCGTTCGTGTATGTTTCTTTGGTTGTTTTTTTCTTTTCTTTTCCGTCTGTCCCAAGGATATCTCCCGAACCGCATCAAATTTTGTGTGGTGGTGTCACCATGAGAGGAAGGCATCCGCGCAAACATTTTGGCCGCCTGACCTTGACCTTCAAAACCAAAAATCTTAAAGGGGCCATAACTTCCACACTGTTGGTCTTAGTCTTCAAATTTGGCATGTAGGTACTTTGGCTTATGGCCGTTCTGATGATGCCACATCGATCAAGGTCAAGGTCAAGGTCCGGGAGATCGGTAGGCCTTGAAAGTGGTAGGGGTCTACAAATTGCGTTTTAAGCCATATTTTCCACATTTATACTTGACAGAAGGGTTTCAAATTGTGTGTGGTACTGCATAACCTAGAGTAGAAAACACCTGAGCACAAATTATCGCCATGCTGACCTTGACGTGTGACCTTGAAAACCGAAATTTCCCTCTTTGCACTATATATTTCTTGTCCAAGCTGTATCTCGTGAACTAGAAGACAGAATCCCTTTAAAAGTATGTGTCAGGATGTGACACTAAGAGTATAACACATGCGTACACAAATTATCCCTCGGAAATAGAATGTCGCCGAGCGGCAGACATGTTTCCGTTTTTCTTCAACCTCCTATATCTCGTGAAATACTGTATAGAATCAGTCCAAATGTTGTGTGGGGGTGTAAAAAGAAGAGTAGAAGACACTGCAGTACAAATTATGTCACGTGGGATTTTAATGTCGCCAAGCGGCAGACATGTCTACGAGTTAATGGTGTACACCCCATTAAGGGTGCACACCCCACTAATTAAGGGTGTACATCCTGGTAAAGGAGGGGGTCTAATACTAAAAGTAAAAGACATCCTAGCACAAAATGTGCCACGTGGGGCTTAAATGTCACCGAGTGGCAGACATGTCTCAGTGTTAAGGGTGTGCACCCCATTCATTAAGGGTGTACATCCCGGTAAAGGAGGGGGTCTAATACTTAAAGTAAAAGACATCCTAGCAAAACATGTGCTACGTGGGGCTTAAATGTCACTGAGTGGCAGACATGTCTCAGTGTTAAGGGTGTGCACCCCACCAATTAAGGGTGTACATCCCGGTAAAGGAGGGGGTCTAATACTTAAAGTAAAAGACATCCTAGCAAAACATGTGCTACGTGGGGCTTAAATGTCACTGAGTGGCAGACATGTCTCAGTGTTAAGGGTGTGCACCCCACCAATTAAGGGTGTGCATCCTGGAAAACAATGTGCACCCAGTCAAGGGTTTGTAGGTCACAAGGAGGATGGAGACCTAAGATGTGAGGGGGAAGGGAGGTACAGGGCGGGGCATGTACAGGGCGTAACCGGCAAAGGACATATCTGCCGCACGGCGATGCCCTTGTTTATTTTCAAATGGTTTGATTGGAAAGTTTTGAAAATATGATCTCCTAAACATGGCTTATCATGTCAAAAATGCTCGTGGCAGAAACTTAAAAAAACTTCAAAAAGGCATCATTCATTCATTTTTAAAGATATTTTCATCACATAAAGTGGTACTTTCTCAGCAAATCAAACGCTACAAAACAAGATGTAACTTGACTATGTTTGAATGCATGTCATAAATCCCCCCCCCCCCCCCCCCTCCCATATTTATTTCTACCATTACAATTTTGTCGATGCGACATTTACAAAATATGTTTGAACAGGCAAAAAGATGTAACAGAATGCAGGACACAATTTCATGCCAACTGTTTGTGACTTATTCAAAGTATATATTTTTGTACTGTGCATAGCGTCGCTGTAGAAATGCTGCACGTCAGAGTCCATGTGCGCCTGGTGGTGGTTGAACTGATGAAACTGAAAGTCTGAGGCTGTCACACCCGGTGGTGGTTGAACTGATGAAACTGAAAGTCTGAGGCTGTCACAACCGGTGGTGGTTGAACTGATGAAACTGAAAGTCTGAGGCTGTCACACCCGGTGGTTGTTGAACTGATGAAACTGAAAGTCTGAGGCTGTCACACCCAGTGGTGGTTGAACTGATGAAACTGAAAGTCTGAGGCTATCACACCCAGTGGTGGTTGAACTGATGAAACTGAAAGTCTGAGGCTGTCACACCCGGTGGTGGTTGAACTGATGAAACTGAAAGTCTGAGGCTATCACACCCAGTGGTGGTTGAACTGATGAAACTGAAAGTCTGAGGCTGTCACACCCGGTGGTGGTTGAACTGATGAAACTGAAAGTCTGAGGCTATCACACCCAGTGGTGGTTGAACTGATGAAACTGAAAGTCTGAGGCTGTCACACCCGGTGGTGGCTGAACTGATGAAACTGAAAGTCTGAGGCTGTCACACCCAGTGGTGGTTGAACTCATAAAACTGAAAGTCTGAGGCTGTCACACCCGGTGGTGGCTGAACTGATGAAACTGAAAGTCTGAGGCTGTCACACCCAGTGGTGGTTGAACTCATAAAACTGAAAGTCTGAGGCTGTCACACCTGGTGGTGGTTGAACTGATGAAACTGAAAGTCTGAGGCTGTCACACCTGGTGGTGGTTGAACTGATGAAACTGAAAGTCTGAGGCTGTCACACCTGGTGGTGGTTGAACTGATGAAACTGAAAGTCTGAGGCTGTCACACCCGGTGGTGGTTGAACTGATGAAACTGAAAGTCTCAGGCTATCACACCTGGTGGTGGTTGAACTGATGAAACTGAAAGTCTGAGGCTATCACACCCGGTGGTGGTTGAACTGATGAAACTGAAAGTCTGAGGCTATCACACCCGGTGGTGGTTGAACTGATGAAACTGAAAGTCTGAGGCTATCACACCCAGTGGTGGTTGAACTGATGAAACTGAAAGTCTGAGGCTATCACACCTGGTGGTGGTTGAACTGATGAAACTGAAAGTCTGAGGCTATCACACCTGGTGGTGGTTGAACTGATGAAACTGAAAGTCTGAGGCTATCACACCTGGTGGTGGTTGAACTGATGAAACTGAAAGTCTGAGGCTGTCACACCTGGTGGTGGTTGAACTGATGAAACTGAAAGTCTGAGGCTATCACACCTGGTGGTGGTTGAACTGATGAAACTGAAAGTCTGAGGCTGTCACACCTGGTGGTGGTTGAACTGATGAAACTGAAAGTCTGAGGCTGTCACACCCAGTGGTGGTTGAACTGATGAAACTGAAAGTCTGAGGCTGTCACACCCGGTGGTGGCTGAACTGATGAAACTGAAAGTCTGAGGCTGTCACACCCGGTGGTGGTTGAACTCATAAAACTGAAAGTCTGAGGCTGTCACACCTGGTGGTGGTTGAACTGATGAAACTGAAAGTCTGAGGCTGTCACACCTGGTGGTGGTTGAACTGATGAAACTGAAAGTCTGAGGCTGTCACACCTGGTGGTGGTTGAACTGATGAAACTGAAAGTCTGAGGCTATCACACCCGGTGGTGGTTGAACTGATGAAACTGAAAGTCTCAGGCTATCACACCTGGTGGTGGTTGAACTGATGAAACTGAAAGTCTGAGGCTATCACACCCGGTGGTGGTTGAACTGATGAAACTGAAAGTCTCAGGCTATCACACCTGGTGGTGGTTGAACTGATGAAACTGAAAGTCTGAGGCTGTCACACCCAGTGGTGCTAAAACTGAAAGTCTGAGGCTATCACACCAAGTGGTGGTTGAACTGATGAAACTGAAAGTCTGAGGCTGTCACACCCGGTGGTGGTTGAACTGATGAAACTGAAAGTCTGAGGCTATCACACCTGGTGGTGGTTGAACTGATGAAACTGAAAGTCTGAGGCTGTCCCACCCGGTGGTGGTTGAACTCATAAAACTGAAAGTCTGAGGCTGTCACACCCAGTGGTGGTTGAACTGATGAAACTGAAAGTCTGAGGCTATCACACTCGGTGGTGGTTGAACTCATGAAACTGAAAGTCTCAGACCTGCCAACCCCCTAACAGACCAAAGAGGAATATTATTTGTAGCAGGAAAGAAGAATTTTTTGGAGCTAAGAGGAATTTTGACGTGGCATCTTACCTTTTGTGCATAAACATAATTTGAAGCAAGCAATGTTCATCCTTGTGAACTGGTCTTGTTTAAAACTAGTCTTGTCTGGAAGTGTCACAACTATTCATAACACAATAGAAGCTTGCAGATTTGGTTTGTTCCTCTGTCCTTTTTATTTGGGCAGACTAAGACGGTTGGTGCCATAGATGACTTAAATAATAAGACTTGGAAGGAAGATAATGAATCAATTTAAGTTCATCTTTGTTCTCCTTTCCTTCCGTTGGCTTGAAAAAGTCGGTAACGGTGGAAGACAGCATACAAGGCTCTTGTCCGACCTGTTTTGAAATATGCCAGTCCTGTATGGGATCCTACCACAACCTGTATTGACTCCATCGAGAAAGTCCAGAGGCGTGCAGCAAGGTGGACCATGCAGGACTACTAGCAAACCTCCAGTGTCGACAGCATGCTGCAAGAACTTGCTTGGCCTTCGCTGCAGGAGAAGAGAAAAAAGGCACGACTCACCACCCTGTACAAATACAAGAATGGGCTTCTGAAAATGGAAACAAAACACGCGCCAACTGTCAAAAGAAAACAGGACGCCAGACCAACAAGCAGGCGTACGATGTCCGATCGTGCAGGACACAATAACGTCAGGGAACCTTTTTCCCTCGCACGATCCCGGAGTGGAACTGCCTCCCGGAGAACATTGTCGCTGCACCGTCCCTGGCATCCTTTGATTCCAGGCTTCAGCACCACCTAAAGTGGACCAATGCCCCAGACCCTGGAGGAGAGCCAGCATCAGCAGGGCTCTCAGCCACATCCCAGCAATGAAACCCTGAACAAACGCCCCCACCCCAGTCCCTTCATCCCCATCTGTCTTTTTTTACCCCAGTAGTTAGGGATTTGTTTGTTTGTCTTTGTTAGTCCTTTTGGTTGGGGCCTGGGCACTGCCTTATGGAGTGTTTAGGGTTGGCTAGTTCCCAGCTTCCTGGGGGCTAACGTGAAAATTAGTAGCTGCCGGCAGCTCCCTGTAAGCATCCCCATCCCAGTCCAGAAATAGGAATTTGTTTGTTTGTTTGCTGCATCTTATATTTTTCAACTGGACCCAAGTAAATTCAAGTAGACTATGTGTGATAGCTGATTTGTGTCTTTGCTTTTCTTTTTTTCTCTCTTCTGCTTCTTTTTCTTTGGTCACCCCCTAAAGTGTGTGCATTTACTTCTATGAAAAGAAGCTGGCCACCACCATAGAAGAAGAAAAATAAGAAGAAGAAGAAGAAGAAGTCTGGGACTGGGAGTTTGCAGTTTCGATAAGACGATGAGAAGTAATGTGGCATTTGATGTCTTGACACCCTCCATAGGAGACTTTTAAGTGTAGTGAGCACATCATACATCTAGCATGATGCACACGTTCTTGATCTCTGAATGCTCATATACTTTTCCATGTAATCTTCGCAGAAATATTGGTCTATTCTCTTTCTTATCTCCCCAGTCTCACACTCATTGATGTGTCAATCGCCGTCTTGATGGAAGTGCGCAAACAGAAACTAGAAAGTCAGTTATACACACAGCAGCTGTGCTGCTCTGTATAAGACGATGAATTTGTGTGTTCCCAAAAACTTTTTTTTAAAGTTTTGAAAGCGGAATTTTATGGATGTTATGGTTTGCAGGATCATATAGAGTTGTAGTGAACCGACTTGGCTAAGTAACCTTTTCTGACAGTCTTTCATGACCTACAATTCTCTGCTAGACAGTGGGTTATGTAGACTTTCTCTCAAAACCTTTCCTTTCCTCTGCAGTCAAACATGAAGACGTTCAAACGGAGATTCTTCTTTTATTCAGTTCTCAATGTTGCAGCCAACAACAATTCTCTGAATTCAACTGCACTGAATCAATGACAAACTGCCAAGAAATCTAACATCTCTGTGTCTCTCTCAACAGTGACTCACTGACATTGATTTCTATAAGTTCTCAGCTAAATATATAAAACACAGTGGCATCCCTTTCTAGAAGATTCCTGTACATAACAGACCAATCCACAATAAACTTCAGTATTCTGGTACAATCTAAATTTAGATTACTCAACATTAAAACAAGGTGAATCTGTATAGAGTTGCTCCCCTTTCTAAAAAGATTCATTCAAGAGAGATCCTCAAGCTTCTTGATCTTACCAGACAACGCTCCTTTAAATTAACACAAAAACTAATAAATCCATGGCTACAATCATGTATTTTATGATTAAAGGTCTTAAAGGGAACATATATTTAATAAAAACAACAAGAACTACAAGTTATTTTACGTTGCGTTTGTTTTCTACAAATTTCTTGTATGTCACAAAATTATCCACACTAATCTAGTGTTGGCTCCCTTAAGCCACTACTTGTGGCGGTGCCATAGCCGATGAGGTTTAACCGAGGCGTGGTCACTGCTACAGCTATCTGTATTAATAAAAAAAATCAGGACTCTACTGGTTTCGTACTGCCTCCGGGCATTGCCTCCAGTATTGTTCCCACCATATTAGTATTTACAAATGTCCCATATGTGTCTGATTCAGACCAAGAGGACGTAAAACTCTATTTTCTCTCTAGTGTTGGCTCCCAGAACTTATGAAATTTTTCAACATAATTCAAAATTCAACCAGCATCCCTGCAGCATTACAATTTTTGATATGACGGCTTTTACGTGGTAATGGGGTCAAGATGGTTGCCGGTATCAAGTCGTTTTATAATTTCACATTTTTTATATGAAGGATTTTACTTTAAATGTAGGTCATGATGGCGGCTGGGTGGTCTCCCAGTTTCTGGTTGCGCTATTGTTGCAAAACCTAGTACATTAATAACTGAATGAACGTTGGTACGAAAGATATATAAAATAAATATTGTTATTTGTACCCCCATGTTCTGGGAACCTTTACAAATTTATTTTCTCGTTGAGCTGGTCTCCCCCGTGTAGGGGTGGGTCTACGGGGGGATGCTGATGCAGGGATGGCCTGCGTATCGCTCCTCTCGGCTGCCCCGCCCCCTCAACGTGTGCTGAGACCCTCCGAACCCCCCCCCCCCCCCCCCCCTCCCTCTTTCGCTGTTCCGAGAACAGTATGTAAATAAACGTTATAAAAATAAATAAAACTTTACTTTATAAAAAAAAAAGATAAATTATCCGCGATGTACATACTTCCCCTGTCATGTTTTTTCAGGGAAGTCCCTGGGGAGAGAGTTCTCTCCCCCGGTAGGACATTTTAAAACTTTTTATATAACAGGGCCTTTGCCCTTTGACTTGAATATACAAGTCAAAATTTTTGTAAATAAATTAAACAAATATTTGTATATACCACTTTTAAAATATAATTATGGGCCATCGTTGGGCCATTATGGGCCAACGTCTCCTACATGCCTTTCCCTCTGAGCACAAAGACTTCGAGGAGGAACAAGATAGTGAGGTCACCACCGTGACCCCCACTCTCCCCTCAGATAGTATTTTTCCACAATCAACCCGAAATGGATACAGACAAAGATAGGGACGAGCTTAAGCACCAGTTGGGAACACTGGAAACATCAAGTCGCCCCCAGCAACTCAAAATCAAAATCAAAACAAAAACAAAACACACAACCAAAATCAAAACAAAAACAAAACACACAACCAAAATCACAACCCACGTACACACAGCCAAAACAGAGTTCAAACCCAATCACTCCCACCACCTACATTTGTGAAATTTCCAGTGATCGTGCAAGATCTCGGTACGGGGCCAGCCACCATCAGCGGCATTGGCCCCTTGTCCACCATGCGCATGTGGAAAAATACCATAGGAGTCATAGTTAGCCAGAGACCCCTGGCCAACAACCGATGGCTGATCGGTTGCCAGTCCGCGGACCAGCAGACCCGTCTTTCCCATCTTCAACAAATTTCGGAAATACCCATTAAATGCTTTATTCCAACTGCTACCACTGAGGGGGTGATTAAACCCATACCCCTCAGTGAGGATGCACAAGATCTGCTCCCATACATTGCAAATGCCAAATCTATTATGCGTCTCAAGAACCGAGATGGGTCGGACTCCAGGGCCCTCAAAATTGTTTTCAACATTCAAACCGTGCCCACATACATTCAAATATCCGCCACAGAATACTGTGTTTACCCCTTCATGGCCCCCGTCAGAAGATGACGTAAGTGCGCGTGGTTCGGGCACAATACGGACCAGTGCCGCGCAAAACACCACATCTGTACCAAATGAGCCGGGCTCGAACACGCAGCCAAGGACTGCGTGGCACTCGTGGCAAAATGCGTCAACTGTGGGGGTCCTCATTCCGCCGCTTACAACGGTTGTCCCCAACATCAACTTCGCCTCAAGGCAAACAAAATCAGAGCTGAGGTCTTCATACCCTATGCAGAAGCAATACGCCGGGCCAAACTGGCCCTGGAGACAGAACAAAAAGCAAAAGTACAACCCCCCTCTTCTCCCCCCCCTACAGCTTGACCCTTCATGGAGAACAGAACCCAAACAAACACCACTACCAACCAACACATACGCAAGTGTAGTGACAAGATCGAACATTATACAACAAAAACAACTTGCCCTTAACCAAAACCAACCCACCACAATAGGAAATAAACTTGCACCTGAAAAAACTTCAGACAACCCCCTCCCCTCCCCCCCCAAGAGACGATCCAGAATAAGTTTCCCCACCAGACCCAGACTGACAAGTACACAGACTCGTGCCCTCAGACGTAAGGCTAACAAAACCAAACAACAACTCACCAAAAAAGCCACTCTACACCACATTGAAGAGTTAGTGACAGAACGAATCAACCAGCACATGACTGCAACTATTGACAAACTGACATCACACATGGACAAACTGTTCAAAACCCACACACACACCGAGAATCAAACGGACAACAGACATTCGCAATCTACTACGACAACTCCCCAAGCCCAATGCCCTCCCCTGACCGAATTCAATTTCCAACAACAAAGTGGAAAGACAACAGCAGAAACCTTCATGACAGAAGTCCTCAAGCACATAGCTAAAGCTAGAACATCAAACAAACCAGAATTACTACTTGAAGGACTAGCCTCCCTCCTCCCACCCTCTTGTCAACCATCAACAACATTTATGGGCCCGAACAGCAATTTGATGCGCCTGGCCACACTAGCTTGTGGCCCCACGGGGGGTGACACTCAAAGGCCAAAAAACAGGCTTACCTCCCATTCCTCAAAGAGAATGACAACACACATCCCTTAGATAAAGCTATAAATAGTATCTGTATCGACAGTAGCCTCCCTGGTCTTGGTCAAGTTCAGTTCCCAAAAATTTAGTATTTTACAATGGAACTGCCGTTCCATCAAACGAATGGCAGACCACTTAATACATTTTTTAGCTACTATTAAAACAACCTATCATATATTATGCCTCCAATCATTAAATATAACATTTTCAGAACTTCCTCGTTTATGGGGTTATCAATACCCCCCCAACATTAGTAACGAGGAAGGTAAGGTATATACGGCCACCTATACCTATGTCAGCTTAACACATTTTTTTTGAGTGTCAGTCTGTCATGTTAACTTGTGGCGGTGCCATAGCCGATGAGGTAATTAACCGAGGCGTGGTCACCGCTACAGCTATCTGTATTAATAAAACAAAATCGGGACTCTACTGGTTTCGTACTGCCTCCGGGCATTGACTCCAGTATTGTTCCCACCATGTTTGTATTTACAAATGTCCCATATGTGTCTGGTTCAGACCGAGAGGACGTAAAACACCATTTTCGCACCTATGTCAGCTTAAATATGTTTATCTCACATGACTTCGGTCGATGAGACGTAAAACAAAATCATTCGGTTTAAATATTGAATATCAAACAATTCTACCTCCGATTGCCACTAATAATGATACGTTATATTCTGACGCAATTCAGGTCAAAATTAATGGTAAAACAACAAATATTTTAAATTTATACTACCCAAAAGGTTATCAAACCAATACTAGCCAAAACTGGCTAGCCTCCCTTCCCAACACAACCTCGTGGGTGGTGGTGGGGGACTTTAACGCCCACCACCCCTCATGGGAATCCTTTGGTGGTGTAAAGCCCGATTCTGGAGGTACCAAACTTTTTCATGAAATTAACGACTCAGATTTAGTATTATTAAATGACGGTTCTTCAACTCGCTTTCCAGACAGTATTAAACAGAAACCCACAGCCATTGATTTAGCCCTAGTTTCTCCCGAACTGGTGTTGAACCATGAATGGTATCCACTATCAGATACTCTTTTTTCTGATCACAAACCAATTTCCATTGAACTGAATGTTAATTATGATACTAAAGAACCCCCACCAACACACCCAAAGTATAATTTTGATAGAGCTAATTGGCCTCTTTTTCAAACTATTCTTAATAAATATGTAATTGAAAATATTTCTGATCCTAATATAGAAACTTATTATGGCAATATACGGTCGACTATTCTGCACGCCTGTAATATAGCTATTCCCCTTCTGCCTCAAATAAATACAAATAAACCTAAAAGTAAACCATGGTGGAACGAAGAGGTCAAAAGGGCAGTACAAGCAAAGAAAAAAGCTTGCAATCGCTTTGACATACACCCCACCCCCCCTAATCATATTTTAATGTTAGAGGCGGAAGAATACTGTAATGATATTATTAATCAAGCTAAACGGGACTACTTTAATAAAGAGGAAATCCTCAATTACAGAGACCTCAGTAAGGCTTGGAAAAAGCTTAGAGGCATGAATAATCGGAATAAAGTAAGGGAGCCCAGAGTGATAAAAAACAATAAATTTTCTACAACTAATTTAGAAACTGCAAATGTTATGGCAGAGGCATTCGCCGAAGCCAGTCAAATTAAATTTCTTCCCACTAAAGAAAAAATTAAACGCCAAAGTAATCCCCATCACGTAAAATCACAAGATAATTCCCACTATATTAACTCTCCACTCAAATTTGCCGAGCTTGCTGCATCCATAAATCAAATTAAGAAAGTTTGTAAAGCAACAGGAGATGACCCTATCTCCTATCTAATTATAAAACAACTCCCCTTAGTGTTTCGTAAAATACTTCACGATTTTTATTTTTACTCCAGATGTTGGGGTGAGGGAACCGTGCCGCAAGCCTGGAAGGAAGCACAGGTGGTTGGGATCCTTAAGCCAGGAAAGCCGGCTAGGGATCCCAAAAGTTACCGCCCCATCTCCCTCACCCCCCACCTTGGAAAGATCTACGAACGTATCGTAAAAAACAGACTCGAGTATTATCTCGATAAAAATAATATTATTCCCAAGTTCCAAGCAGGTTTTAGAAGACACAGGAATTGTATGGAACAGGTAGTAAGGTTAACCTCCCACGTCAGACAATCTTTTGCACGTAGCAGAAAAGTCTTTGCCACCTTTTTTGACATAAAAGGGGCATACGACTCCGTCTGGCATGGGAGGCTCTTAGACAAACTCAGCAACCTTGGCATTGAGGGTAATATGTTTAATTTTATAATGTCTTTTTTACATAACAGAAGCATGTGAGTCAGGGTAGGCCAATCAGTCTCCTTTGCTCATCAGCTTGATATGGGGGTGCCCCAGGGCAGTATAATAGCCCCCACCCTTTTTAATATTATGATACACGACATTTCAAGGGTAAAACTTCAGAATTGTAAAATATCCATGTACGCGGATGACATTGCCATCTGGTCTATTAACACCCCCCGCGGCCATAAAACCAATCTTGATCCCGAACTATTAATTCACCAAATCAACACTAATAAAATCACTGAATATTTACACAATAACGGTTTTACATTATCCCCTAATAAATGTGATTTTATGTTTTTTTCCACATATGGTGACTGTGACTACAGTCTCAAGATTCTTGACGAAGTTAAAAACCCAGTCCAGTCTGTTAAATTTTTGGGTGTTATCCTGACCAAAGGTTTGTCCTGGACCCAACATATTGAACATCTGACTAGTAAAGCTTTTAAAGCATTAAATTTTATTAAAGTAATATCCAGACAATCATGGGCTAACGACCCTACATTTTTGACTTACTTAGTCAGTATGCTCGTCAGATCTAGATTAACGTACGGAATGGAAGCATATTATTCCCTTACTAAAACTAATTTAATTACTTTACAAAGAGCGGAAACTAAAGCACTCAAAACTGCCCTACGTCTCCCGAGGTATGCCGTAACTTTACTGTTATACAGAGATATTGACTGGCTGCCACTGACCCACCCACCTTTTAAAATTAAATTGTGCCACATTTTTAACTAGAGTATATGCATCCAATAATTTTTCGGAGGGTGAATTTCTTTCCTCCTTTTCGGATCCTTGGTTTGCAATTGATAGAAAACATATTAATATTTATGATTTTTTGGAAAAACTTTTTGAAAACTCAGATCTCCTTTTAGAAAATATTGCACCTTTTCCACAACATAGACCCCCCGAATGGGACTGGGATCCCCCTGACATTGACATATCCCTTCACCATTTATATGACAAACAGAATGACCTGAACTGTTTAACTGTAGCAGCCAAGGAGAAAATTTATAACTTAACACTACTTATCCATATTTACTGACGGATCCCTATTAAGTAACCATAAAGTAGGATGTGCCTTTAGTATCCCAGACCTCAAAATTTCGAAATCCTTCCAATTAAATAATAATATTTCTACTTTTTTCCGCCGAGCTTTGGGCCATTCTGAAAGCCCTGGCATTTATTAATAATTTACCCAACCCCCCCACACAAACAGTTATATTTTCAGACTCCCTTTCTTCAATTCACTCCTTACAGGGAAATAATCAAAATCGGTCCGAAATAAAAAATGAAATAAGAAATATAGTACAACAATTACATCTTAAAGGAACAACAGTTTTAATTGTATGGATTCCTTCCCACTGTGGCCTGGCAGGTAACGACGCGGCCGACAGAGAGGCCAAAAGGGCCGCTTCGGGTCAAACCGGCAACGTCGTTAACATCAATCTGTCGGTTAGGGAAACTAAAACTTTACTCAAAACCTCAGTTGCCCAGGAGTGGGCTAAAGAATTGGAAGTATACGCCAAAGCTCACTCCTGGGTTCATAAAATAGTCCAGGGAGGGCTATTTCTCTCCGTAACACCCAAAATTCAATCTCTAATATTTCGATTAAGAACCAGATCTCATTACTGTAAGTTTAAAAACCTTACTTGTGAATGTGAAAAAATCCTGAATTTAGATCACTTATTTAATCCATGTAATTATATTCAATTTCAATTTACAAATTTCAACAACTAAAAACAGCTAATATTTTATTTACCCCAAACTCTATTTTTACTTTTGGCCCAAGGGAGTGGTCCCCACTTGTTTGGTTTGCCGAGGCAATTTTGAAAGAATCTTTTGGCCACAATTTTTAAAAAGGCTAAATTGACTTTATTATATAGTTATTGTAGATGTTTCGCATTGGAGGGGTAGGGCCCCCCCTCGGGTCGGTCGGCGCGCGTGACCACGCCCTATCCTTGGGGACTTGAGGCGTGGGCTTGCGCGTGTAACACCTCCCGGGGGGGACGCTTTCGTAGTCGTGGCGCCTTTTCAGCCTAGCAGAGTCCCCCCGCTTACTTAGCATGGACTCATTACGATGACTTTCCTCTGCTTGAGTCGAGGGGGAGGGGTCTCGGTCCCTTCCTCCCCCCCGCTCTCCCATGATCGAATCGTTGACCATCCCCTCAATGTGTTTATCTTTTTATTATATAATGGTATGATTAATTAATGTAATAGTTGGGATGCCTCCGTAGTCGTGGCGCCTTTTTAGCCTAGCTAGGTCCCCCCGCTATTGAAGCATGGACCTAATATACGACGCCTTTCCACTGCTTGGGCGAGGGGGGGGGGGGAATTCCCGTCCCTCTTTCCCCCTCGCCCTCTCATGAAAGAATCGGCGGCCACTCCCTTCATTTTAAATGTTATAATATTAAGTTAAAAATAATAAAAATCACAAATGGGCTCCCTTGCTAAATTATTATATAATATTACAATAGCGTGACCAAGACAGGGAGACTACAAATTAAGTAGCCTTGGAGTCCGTCCCGACCATATTTAAAAATAACAATAAAATAAAAATTTGATAGTTAATATTTGTTTTCGATTTCATTGGTCGCCGAATGGCGGCCATTTTACTTTAATATACATATATAGGATTTACTAAGTCGCCATTTTGTCCCCAAGAGTTTTCTTTTGGGGTCGGAATTGACGACAGCCATTATAGCTTTAATTTTTCATTGGCTGTCTTTCATGGCAGCCATCTTGACCTAAAATAAATAATAGTCCGCACTAAATTATTATTTTTATTTCAAAGACACTCTTTGAGGGCCGGAACTTTCGGCGGCCATTTTGACATTACTTAAATGGTGGGGGTGGGGTACCTCCGGGCCGTGGGCTGGACACCTGTCTACACTCCAGCTCCCCTTCCCCCCCCCCCCCCTTTTTTTTTTTTTTTCTCTCTCCCCCCCCCCTTTTTTTTAACTAAGAGTGTGCCCGACGGGCTGAAGTGGCTCTCTTGAGCCCACCTTCTTTTTAATTCCCTCCCCCCCCAGTAGACGCGTGTCCGGCGTGCGCACCAGAGGTCACTTTCGTAGTCGTCTCACTATTGCGTAGGTGCTCCCCCCCTTTTTGGGACTACTTAAGCGACGCCTGGCCACTGCTCGGGGCAGGGAGGAGGGGCCCCTCTCCCTCCCTCCCTCCGCCTCGAGTACATAAGAATGGTTAGCTACCCCCACCATATTATAACATATTTATTATATTATATTATATTATAATTTTTCATTATACTACATTATTTTTACAGAATACAGCTTATCTAATTTTTGGCTCCCAAGCCACAAATAAATGTATAATTTAAGATTAAAAGTTTATTGGAATATGTTGAACCTAATAAATAATTACATGATCGGTTTGCTGGAACGCTGGCCGGGGGTCTCTTAGTGCGCTTTTGCCGCACTCTGTACACACTGCAAAGGGTAGCTTTTCTTTATTTACCATTTTAATTAAAAGACTTTTACAAATTACATATTTTTACCTGCACCAAAAAGACAAAGACATTTTATAACTACAATTATTGACCATTAATTACTATACTAATTTTACTAGTACCTTTTAATTCCCCACATCATTAAAAATGAGGGTTCTTCCCCCTTAAAATTAAAGACCAGTGAGTTGGACCTCCGCCTCGGGTGGCCCGCCCCCCGGGGGTGTGACGCGAGGATGTCTTGCGTATCCTCCCCCGGGGGGGGCGCCCCCTGCCATGTCGTCGAGGTCCCCCGGATCCTCCCCCCTTCCCCTACTCGTTAGCTGTCTCACCCTCGTTTGGGCACTGCCACTGGGGGGGATTGACGCGAGGATGGCTTGCGTACCGTCCCCCCCGGCTGGCCCGCCCCTACGTAGCGCGTGGATACACTCCGAGTCCCCCCACCCCCACCCCCCCATCCCCAACCCTCTTTTTTAAGATTCTTCCACAAATTTAAATACCCCCCAAAATAATAATACTTAAAAATAAGAAGAGAAATCTGTACATATTTTGTCCATGATGTAAATATTCCCCCTGTCACTTTAGACAGGGAAGTCCCGGTGGAGGAGTTTGCTCCCCCCGGTTGGACGTACACTTTTTTTTCTCACCTCTTGTAAATAAAAGAAATAATGTATATTTTTGTCATAAAAGTAAATATTTGTATAAAACATTTATTTGAACATAATATAAGGGCCATATTTGGTTTTTAATAATAAATTAAAAGTTTGAATTTTAACTCATAGCCCTGAAATTTTAATCAACTTGGGAGGGTTGGTTTCTTTCACCTCAGGCCAAAATACCAAAGTAATATTTAATGCAACACTTTTATATCTCTATAGTTATTTGATCAAACAATAATAAATTAAACCTTTTTATGAATTTTATATATTTTCAAGATAATAATTTGACTTGTGTTCTTTGAATTCTCCCACCACCCCTTTTCATGTTTACTGTTTGTCCACGTTTTGTATCGTCCACCTTTGTTGTGTTTGTTTTACTTTATTTTTACATAACTAACCCATTACAAATGTCCCATATGCGCCCTGCCGGGTCGAGAGGACGTAAAACACTATATTTCATTCTAGTGTTGGCTATTCTCTCATGGTAGACATCCACTGTTGGCTATTCTCTCTTGGTAGACATCCACTGTTGGCTATTCTCTCTTGGTAGACATCCACTGTTGGCTATTCTCTCTTGGTAGACATCCACTGTTGGCTATTCTCTCTTGGTAGACATCCACTGTTGGCTATTCTCTCTTGGTAGACATCCACTGTGCACCAGCGTTGGCTATTCTCTCCTGGTAGACATCCACTGGGCACCAGCGTTGGCCATTCTCTCCTGGTAGACATCCACCGGGCACCAGCGTTGGCTATTCTCTCCTGGTAGACATCCACTGTTGGCTATTTTCTCTTGGCAGACATCCTCTGGGCACCAGCGTTGGCTATTCTCTCTTGGCAGACATTCACTGGGCACCAGAGTTGGCTATTCTCTCTTGGTAGACATCCACTGTGCACCAGCGTTGGCTATTCTCTCTTGGTAGACATCCACTGGGCACCAGCGTTGGCTATTCTGTCTTGGCAGACATCCACTGGGCACCAGCGTTGGCTATTCTCTCCTGGTAGACATCCACTGTTGGCTATTCTCTCTTGGTAGACATCCACTGGGCACCAGAGTTGGCTATTCTCTCTTGGTAGACATCCACTGTGCACCAGCGTTGGCTATTCTGTCTTGGTAGACATCCACTGGGCACCAGCGTTGGCTATTCTGTCTTGGTAGACATCCACTGTTGGCTATTCTCTCCTGGTAGACATCCACTGTTGGCTATTCTCTCCTGGTAGACATCCACTGTTGGCTATTCTCTCCTGGTAGACATCCACTGGGCACCAGCGTTGGCTATTCTCTCTTGGTAGACATCCACTGTTGGCTATTCTCTCATGGTAGACATCCACTGTTGGCTATTCTCTCATGGTAGACATCCACTGTTGGCTATTCTCTCTTGGCAGACATCCACTGGGCACCAGCGTTGGCTATTCTCTCTTGGTAGACATCCACTGTTGGCTATTCTCTCTTGGCAGACATTCACTGGGCACCAGCGTTGGCTATTCTCTCTTGGTAGACATCCACTGGGCACCAGCGTTGGCTATTCTCTCTTGGCAGACATCCACTGGGCACCAGCGTTGGCTATTCTCTCTTGGTAGACATCCACTGTTGGCTATTCTCTCATGGTAGACATCCACTGTTGGCTATTCTCTCTTGGTAGACATCCACTGTTGGCTATTCTCTCATGGTAGACATCCACTGTTGGCTATTCTCTCATGGTAGACATCCACTGTTGGCTATTCTCTCTTGGTAGACATCCACTGTTGGCTATTCTCTCTTGGTAGACATCCACTGGGCACCAGCGTTGGCTATTCTCTCTTGGTAGACATCCACTGGGCACCAGCGTTGGCTATTCTCTCTTGGTAGACATCCACTGGGCACCAGCGTTGGCTATTCTCTCTTGGTAGACATCCACTGTGCACCAGCGTTGGCTATTCTCTCTTGGTAGACATCCACTGGGCACCAGCGTTGGCTATTCTCTCTTGGTAGAGATCCACTGGGCACCAGCGTTGGCTATTCTCTCTTGGTAGACATCCACTGTTGGCTATTCTCTCTTGGCAGACATTCACTGGGCACCAGCGTTGGCTATTCTCTCTTGGTAGACATCCACTGGGCACCAGCGTTGGCTATTCTCTCTTGGTAGACATCCACTGGGCACCAGCGTTGGCTATTCTCTCTTGGTAGACATCCACTGGGCACCAGCGTTGGCTATTCTCTCTTGGTAGACATCCACTGTGCACCAGCGTTGGCTATTCTCTCTTGGTAGACATCCACTGGGCACCAGCGTTGGCTATTCTCTCTTGGTAGACATCCACTGGGCACCAGCGTTGGCTATTCTCTCTTGGTAGACATCCACTGTTGGCTATTCTCTCTTGGCAGACATTCACTGGGCACCAGCGTTGGCTATTCTCTCTTGGTAGACATCCACTGGGCACCAGCGTTGGCTATTCTCTCTTGGCAGACATCCACTGGGCACCAGCGTTGGCTATTCTCTCTTGGTAGACATCCACTGTTGGCTATTCTCTCATGGTAGACATCCACTGTTGGCTATTCTCTCTTGGTAGACATCCACTGTTGGCTATTCTCTCCTGGTAGACATCCACTGTTGGCTATTCTCTCTTGGTAGACATCCACTGTTGGCTATTCTCTCTTGGTAGACATCCACTGTTGGCTATTCTCTCTTGGTAGACATCCACTGGGCACCAGCGTTGGCTATTCTCTCTTGGTAGACATCCACTGGGCACCAGCGTTGGCTATTCTCTCTTGGTAGACATCCACTGGGCACCAGCGTTGGCTATTCTCTCTTGGTAGACATCCACTGTGCACCAGCGTTGGCTATTCTCTCTTGGTAGACATCCACTGGGCACCAGCGTTGGCTATTCTCTCTTGGTAGAGATCCACTGGGCACCAGCGTTGGCTATTCTGTCTTGGTAGACATCCACTGTTGGCTATTCTCTCCTGGTAGACATCCACTGTTGGCTATTCTCTCTTGGTAGACATCCACTGTTGGCTATTCTCTCTTGGTAGACATCCACTGTTGGCTATTCTCTCTTGGTAGACATCCACTGTTGGCTATTCTCTCTTGGTAGACATCCACTGTTGGCTATTCTGTCTTGGTAGACATCCACTGTTGGCTATTCTCTCCTGGTAGACATCCACTGTTGGCTATTCTCTCCTGGTAGACATCCACTGTTGGCTATTCTCTCCTGGTAGACATCCACTGTTGGCTATTCTCTCTTGGTAGACATCCACTGTTGGCTATTCTCTCTTGGTAGACATCCACTGTTGGCTATTCTCTCATGGTAGACATCCACTGTTGGCTATTCTCTCTTGGTAGACATCCACTGTTGGCTATTCTCTCTTGGTAGACATCCACTGTTGGCTATTCTCTCCTGGTAGACATCCACTGTTGGCTATTCTCTCTTGGTAGACATCCACTGTTGGCTATTCTCTCTTGGTAGACATCCACTGTTGGCTATTCTCTCTTGGTAGACATCCACTGTTGGCTATTCTCTCCTGGTAGACATCCACTGTTGGCTATTCTCTCCTGGTAGACATCCACTGTTGGCTATTCTCTCATGGTAGACATCCACTGTTGGCTATTCTCTCTTGGTAGACATCCACTGTTGGCTATTCTCTCCTGGTAGACATCCACTGTTGGCTATTCTCTCTTGGTAGACATCCACTGTTGGCTATTCTCTCCTGGTAGACATCCACTGTTGGCTATTCTCTCTTGGTAGACATCCACTGTTGGCTATTCTCTCTTGGTAGACATCCACTGTTGGCTATTCTCTCTTGGTAGACATCCACTGTTGGCTATTCTCTCTTGGTAGACATCCACTGTTGGCTATTCTCTCTTGGTAGACATCCACTGTTGGCTATTCTCTCATGGTAGACATCCACTGTTGGCTATTCTCTCATGGTAGACATCCACTGTTGGCTATTCTCTCTTGGTAGACATCCACTGTTGGCTATTCTCTCATGGTAGACATCCACTGTTGGCTATTCTCTCTTGGTAGACATCCACTGTTGGCTATTCTCTCCTGGTAGACATCCACTGTTGGCTATTCTCTCTTGGTAGACATCCACTGTTGGCTATTCTCTCTTGGTAGACATCCACTGTTGGCTATTCTCTCTTGGTAGACATCCACTGTTGGCTATTCTCTCTTGGTAGACATCCACTGTTGGCTATTCTCTCATGGTAGACATCCACTGTTGGCTATTCTCTCATGGTAGACATCCACTGTTGGCTATTCTCTCATGGTAGACATCCACTGTTGGCTATTCTCTCCTGGTAGACATCCACTGTTGGCTATTCTCTCTTGGTAGACATCCACTGTTGGCTATTCTCTCATGGTAGACATCCACTGTTGGCTATTCTCTCTTGGTAGACATCCACTGTTGGCTATTCTCTCATGGTAGACATCCACTGTTGGCTATTCTCTCATGGTAGACATCCACTGTTGGCTATTCTCTCTTGGTAGACATCCACTGTTGGCTATTCTCTCCTGGTAGACATCCACTGTTGGCTATTCTCTCATGGTAGACATCCACTGTTGGCTATTCTCTCATGGTAGACATCCACTGTTGGCTATTCTCTCATGGTAGACATCCACTGTTGGCTATTCTCTCTTGGTAGACATCCACTGTTGGCTATTCTCTCATGGTAGACATCCACTGTTGGCTATTCTCTCATGGTAGACATCCACTGTTGGCTATTCTCTCTTGGTAGACATCCACTGTTGGCTATTCTCTCATGGTAGACATCCACTGTTGGCTATTCTCTCTTGGTAGACATCCACTGTTGGCTATTCTCTCCTGGTAGACATCCACTGTTGGTTATTCTCTCATGGTAGACATCCACTGTTGGCTATTCTCTCCTGGTAGACATCCACTGTTGGCTATTCTCTCCTGGTAGACATCCACTGTTGGCTATTCTCTCCTGGTAGACATCCACTGGGCACCAGCGTTGGCTATTCTCTCCTGGTAGACATCCACTGGGCACCAGCGTTGGCCATTCTCTCCTGGTAGACATCCACTGGACACCAGCGTTGGCCATTCTCTCCTGATAGACATCCACTGGGCACCAGCGTTGGCTATTCTCTCTTGGTAGACATCCACTGTTGGCTATTCTCTCTTGGTAGACATCCACTGTTGGCTATTCTCTCTTAGTATACATCCACTGGGCACCAGCGTTGGCTATTTTCTCTTGGTAGACATCCACTGGGCACCAGAGTTGGCTATTCTCTCTTGGTAGACATCCACTGGGCACCAGCGTTGGCTATTCTCTCTTGGTAGACATCCACTGGGCACCAGAGTTGGCTATTCTCTCTTGGTAGACATCCACTGTTGGCTATTCTCTCTTGGTAGACATCCACTAGGCACCAGCGTTGGCTATTTTCTCTTGGTAGACATCCACTGGGCACCAGAGTTGGCTATTCTCTCTTGGTAGACATCCACTGTTGGCTATTCTCTCTTGGTAGACATCCACTGGGCACCAGAGTTGGCTATTCTCTCTTGGTAGACATCCACTGTTGGCTATTCTCTCTTGGTAGACATCCACTGTTGGCTATTCTCTCTTGGTAGACATCCACTGTTGGCTATTCTCTCTTGGTAGACATCCACTGTTGGCTATTCTCTCTTGGTAGACATCCACTAGGCACCAGCATTGGCTATTTTCTCTTGGTAGACATCCACTAGGCACCAGCGTTGGCTATTTTCTCTTGGTAGACATCCACTAGGCACCAGCGTTGGCTATTTTCTCTTGGTAGACGAAATAGGTCACAGTTGTGCTCGCGGATCAATCAATGGGTGATTGTCTTTTAAAGAGAGGTTACTCCTCACTTTTAATGACATCATCAAACTGTGTACACCATCTTAAAGAGCGGAAACAGAGCTTTCTAATGACTCAACATCAGGGTCGGGTAACGTAATGCTTTGAGGAAGCAAATTGACTTGTGACTTCTTTTTTTTTCGCCGTAAAAACTTGGAAATTTAATTATTTGGTATAAATTTATATCATGTTAAACGTCATTTTATCAGGAATAACCCTGTACTACTTTTAGATGTGATAGAAGCAAAGCGAGAAGTAACCAAGCCTGTGAAGCAACCAACCACATTTTCCCCTACTGACGGATCGCAGCCACAAGGGTCATCACGGCGGATACTAAACCTATTTCAAAAACTCATTAAAAAAACAACCATATCACCCACATACACACAAACAAAAAGCACAGGATGGAAGAAAAAAGTCTGATCTTTATTTTGATATAGATTTAATAGCAAAGCACAGAGCGATTAATGGATAGATAGTGATTGAAAAGTAGTCAAATTCATGGAAAGTCAGTAGTAGTGACAGCTGCCAGCTTGAGGCTGCTGCTAGATAGAGTGTATGATATGAACTTTTCCTCAAAGACCATTTGCATGGCGATCATGATTTGTGCCATCACCATCAATAAACAATCTGAAAACACACACACACACACACACACATACCGGCAGCTAGTCCATACTTGTCGTAGCCATGGGGACTTTTGTGCACAAAGTCGGTCATCCCAAACAGGCCAACACCCACCACCACCATGAGAGATGACACCCACATGTATTTCGCCATGTGCTTGGACATGAAGGCAACGCGCAGTAACACAGTGAAAAACACTGCGGCACCTGTCAACACACACACACACATGTATTTAGCCATGTGTTTGGACATAAAGACAACGCGCAGCAACACAGTGAAAAACACTGCGGCACCTGTCAACACACACACACACACATGCATTTAGCCATGTGTTTGGACATAAAGACAACGCGCAGTAACACAGTGAATAACACTGCGGCACCTGTCAACACACACACACACATGTATGTATTTAGCCATGTGTTTGGACATAAAGGCAAAGCACAGTAACACAGTGAATAACACTACCGCACCTGTCAACACACACACAATGCGTTGGGTTATGTATTTGGACACACACAAAAACAGTGAACAGCGCAAAGGTGCAACAGATGTAAAGCACTCGATCAATTTATAATAAAATTATAGAGCTCTAATTAAGGATTCATGAACCCACATCAGCTCAGATTGTAGGCCAACTTGACATAGATGAAGAGCAGACAGTATGGACTCTGTCACAAACGGCTTGTCTGGCGTTACCCACTCTAGGCTAGGCCTCCGGTTTCAGCTTGTAGGCTTGTTGTTTTATCATACACGATAGCAGATGACAGGTTGTTTGCGTATTCTGTGTTTCGGGAGTTAGCTTTAGTGAGAAAGTTCATGAGAGGTCGAGTGAGTGCGTGTATGAATTTGGGTATGCATGTTTGTTATCCAATGAGGGGATGTCTTAGATTTAGAAAATTGTCTGTTTTATTGTGATTGGCTTCGAGCATGGGTGTGTAGTTTCTACACAAGATGTAGTCCCCTGTGTGAAAAGGAATGTTCTCGTCACTTTCTGTTGATTTGCCGAAGAAGTCAGACCAGATCCTAGCTGTAGCCAGATTGTGGTAGGCTAGGAGTAGTGAGCTGTTTGAGCTCGTTCTCTAGTTTTTGACCGGTTTGGTCAAGGTCCGGTTTGGTGAAGAGTATTTTACTTGGGCGTTAGGCGTGGTTCTTCGTATCTGTGTGTGGGCCTACAGACTTGTGTTTGACAAGTGTGCCTACGTGTATTGTAGCTGTCTTGTTCTGGACCTAAGGCACCCCTCTTTTGGACCTTGAAAAGCCACCAATTCGCGCTCTCACCATGATGATGCAGTGTTGGGGGTCAATGTCACTGAAGAAGACGAGAAGTCTTCGACGTAAGCCACCTACTCGCGCTGTCACCGTGATGCTGCAGTGTTGAGGGGTCGGCGTCACTGAAGAAGCTGAGAAGCCATGGGTGTTCCTGCATTGTCTCGGGTTCATCGTTTCTCCACCCGCAGTGCCGCGGGTTTGCGTCGTCAACGCCGTCGCGGGATCGCGTTTTGTTGTCAGCGCCTCCTGTCTGTATTCAGCGTCTGCGTCTGTGTGCGACAACGCCAGCGTCATTTGTGGATCAGCGAGGACATTTCGCGGGCGTCGGCTGCAAATGTGTTGGTAGCTGGGAGGGGTGAATCTTCATCGGCACAGGATTGTCACATGCGATAGGGTCGGCGAATGAACTCCAAACTCTAGTTATAGCCCTCGGTGTCGGCGAGGATGTTTGGAGAAAAGAAGCGGGGACAAGGTAGAAAGTGAGGAATGACTGTGGGAATATGGGTGGTGAATGTGAACTGTGACTATTAGGGAAGGGGGAAAAGGAAGAATAGGGTAGAAACAAGACTGATAATTGCGGGGGATTGATTGGTTTTGATGTTTGATGCCGTGTAAGTTTGTATTGGCGCTGATGTGTTTTTTGTGAATAAAAGTTATATGTTTGTACGTACCTGTGTTTTGTGGATGAATGAGAGCAGTCAGTAGGTTTTTCCTGGGTTTTGTTTTGTTTTTGTAGGGCTTTGTTTTATTTTCTACGTCCGACCTTAGCGTGTCGTGACAAATGGTGGAGATGCGGGGTACATTCTAGTTACTTTTGGGAGGGAGGAACATCAAAACTGGTTAAGGTTAGGAATAGAGGAGACACTGCTGCTGACACTGTTGTGGGAGGTTGGCGGGTGTAGTGTCACGGGAAGAGGTGGACGGCGCTACTCAACACAGTGAGCAGTATATTTTCAGGCCCCGTGGATGAATGTGTTGTGTTCATTTTGTACCGGGTTGGCGCAGCCAGTGTATGTGTGGTGTGTGGAAGTGAGTAAATGTGTTGGTGTGATGAATTAATATGTTGTTTGGCAATGTATTGATTTAAATTGGCTTAGTAATGTTTATGCATTGATTTTTTTTTTTTTTTTTTTTTTTTTTTTCTTTGCACATGTCACTGATGTGATTGACATAATTATTTGAGTCTTGTCGGTTTTGGATAATGACGCTTTGAAATATTGAAACTTGTGTACGGTTGAATTGTTGAGGAACAGCAACAGTTGAGTAATTGTCACACATATTGGTTTTGGTCGGAGAGTAGGAATAATTTTAAAGCAAATTTGTATTCTTAATTCATAACTATTAAGTATTGAGAATATTTGGTCTTAGACTTAAGGAAAAGAAGATTTGTGGTATAAAATTGTTAGGGAAGATATTTGAATTTGGGAGTTTGTACAATAATATTACAAAAAAGAAATCTTGTGGGATTTAAATTTTGTTAGCACTGAGAAAGACAACAACCAGTCTTATAACACCTTGTTTTTGCATTTAGAAGTACAACTAAAATATTTTGCCTTGGCTGATACCATTGTGGGCTTTTGAGTAGAAAGGGAGGTAAGTTAATAATAATAAGGGGATTTTCATTAAAGGGGTATAAGTAGTGATAGTGATTGTTGTGGGTGGTTAATTGTTACATTTCTTTGATAGGGTTTAATTGAATAAGGTTTAGTAGATTTAACCCTTTGGGAGTGAGTTGAGGGGGATAAGTAGATAACGTTGTTTCTCTGAGAGGGTTTAGTTGAATAACGTTTAGTAAATTTTACCCTTCAGAAAATAGCTTAGTGGGTAGTTAATTATTTTAGTAACGAAATAAAAGAGATTGTCAATAGTAAGTAGTTAAAATTGTTTTGACTTGTTTTGTTGTGAGCTAGGTACGTGTATTATAGGGAGTAAATTTAATTAATTTATCCCTTGAGGTATATAATACTGTTGTGGGACTGAGATTAGGCCGTGTGACCGCAACCGTGTGTTCTTCGCGATAAGAGGTTAGGTTGTTGTTGCCATTCTTTTTTCGAAAATGAGTGTGAGTGATAGGGAACTGCGTCCTATGCCACATAGGGTGCAGCAGCAACAGCATACACCAAGTGGAGAGGCAGGACGTTCACCTGCGGTAACGCCTGTTATGGAGGAATGGGTTAGGGAGCAAATGGGGACTGGTAGTCCTGCGCGGGTGAATACACCTGTGGAAACGCCTTATCAACATTTTGCCGAGATTGGGGTGAAAATAGGCTTAGCAAATGAGGGTCTGGCAAAGTTTGTTACTGAGTCAGTCAAAAACCAGGAAGAGGCTAGGCTTGGAGATCAAGAACTTCAGATAACGCGGAGGCGGGAGGCGGAAGAACTCCGGATAAGAGAGGAGGAACTTTCTTTAAAGAGAGAAGAAGCTAGGCAGCGTCAGTGGATGGTGGGGGAAGAATTGAGGTTGAAAGAGGAGGAGACCAGTAGAGACCGTGAGGTTGACTGTATGGAGGAAAAGGTCAAGAAAGAGCTTCAGATTCGTGAACGCCGGTGTGAACTCGAAGAAACGAAGAATGTACAACTCGACCCGCTTAGGGATCATGACGATGTGGATGAATACATTTCCCACTTCGAAACACAACGTGGTCGACGCAATTGATTGCCCTGTTGCGTGGGAAGGCCCGGGAGGCTGTGCTGCGCCTGGTGCCATCGGACCTCACTGACTACGCGACAGTCAAGGCAGCACTTCTCAAACATTTTCGACTGGGCGCAGAGGCATACAGGGGAAAATTTAGAAATATTAAGAAGGAAGTTACAGAGACCTTCGAACAGATGTTGGAGCGGCTGAAGTCCTATTTGTCACTTTGGTGCAAAGTCGCGGGAAAGGATGAGACCAAGATAGTAGATTTGAGGGACCTTATTTTGAAAGAACAATTGTATGAGGCGTTGACGCCCGACTTGGTTACAGAAGTGCGCAAGGTCAACCCAGGGACAGCTGAAGTTGTGGCCCAACAAGCCACGTTAGTGTCAGAGGCTCGCAGAATGGGAAGAGAGGCCAGGTTTAACCGGAAAGGGAAGTTTCCACCTGCAGATCAGGGTTCAGGGTTCAGGGTCAAGACCTGAAGAGCTTGAATCGGAGCAGCCGAAAAAGAATCCAGGTCACAAAGCGTCTGAGGGAGCAGCTCAGCTGAGCGGACCTAATAGGAGGGGACCCAGGACTGGCGTTGACTCTAGTTCGTTAGTGTGCTATCGATGCAGGAAGCTAGGTCATGTCCAGAGAGATTGCCCTGAAGGATCAAGGGTTATGGCAGTAGCAGCTGATGGACTCGAGCATCTCTTGGATGAGGAATCAGAAACACCACCTTCTTTGTGCGTTCCATGTGCAAGCAAGCCTTACTCCCCTCGTTGCACAGCGTGGGTGAACGGTGTCAAGGTCATTGGAGTTAGGGACACTGGCGCTGGTTATACTGTCGTGGCGGAAAAGCTTGTGTCGCCGGGAGACTACACCGGGAGAACTGTACCTGTGATTTTGGCAGAGTCACGCAGCCGTAGCAACCTGCCTGTCGCTTGTGTGTACATCGACACCCCTTTTATCAGAGGAGAGATTGAGGTGCTGGTTATGGCAAGCCCCGTTGAGAACCTTCTCATAGGCAATTTCGCTAGGAGGAAAGGGAACAGTAAGGATGAAAGGGTGCCAGTATATGCTGTTCCAGAGTTATTGACAGCGGTGCAGACCAGAGCCCAGGCCAAAAGAGAAAGAGTGTTGGCCCCTCCTTTACCTGTGAAGGATCAGATTCTGGCTACATACATCTCATGACGAATTGATCCAGTACCAAAAATAATAATAATTGTACATTTATATAGCGCTTTACCTCAGATGAGCCCAAAGCGCTTTACAATCAATGATTCATCAACAGACAACAAAAACAGCATTCAAGAGTGACACCAACCAGCAACAGCGCATATACAAAGCAACTCTCTCTCTCTCTAACACACACACACACTCGCACACGCACACACATAAACACACACATTTATCGATGCCAACTCGTTCATACCCCATTCGGTAAGCCACAGCAACCGAGCCGCATGGACTGACCACATACACCAACACACATACACAAACACCCTCACACAAAAACGTACGCACGCAGACAGACACACAGACATGCACACAAACACAGACACACACATGCGTGCACACACAACCCACAAAACCAAAACACACACAAGCACACATGTATGCACACATTCATGCTCACACACACACACAACACACACAACAAAACACAGCACAAACCTCTTATTCAATCTTCCCTCATGTGCACACAACGATAGACAACTGATCAAATATTTAGGGCGCAGCAGGAAAAAGATGGGTTTTAATAGAGGTTTTGAATGAGGAGACCGAGTTGGAGTGTCGGAGAGGAGAAGGCAGAGAATTCCACAGAGATGGTGCTTGACAAGAAAAAGAATGTTGGCCAGCAGATTTGAGACGGATGGAGGGAATGGAAAGGAGACGAGAATCAGAAGACGAACGTAGTTGGCGAGTTGGGACATAGAGATGAAGAAGATCAGAGAGATACACGGGAGCTTGCTCATTCAGTGACTTGAAGGCAAGGAGGAGAATTTTGTAGTCAATACGTGATTGAACTGGGAGCTAATGTAGGGAACGAAGAACCGGAGTGATGTGATCGTACCTAGGGGAGCGAGAAATGAGACGAGCAGCATTATTACCAAGAGGAGGATGAAGCATTGGGAAATGCTAGGGAAGCATGTCGTCAGGGAACTGTGTACACTACCAAAAGGGGGGTGGTATCTTACAGGAAGAAGGATGGGATTCTACTGCGTGAATTCAAGATGGAGGGCAAGACCCAATCATCTATCTGTGTGCCAAAAGAGCTTGCGTCAAGCTGTATTGACTTTAGGCCATGATATCCCCATGTCTGGGCACCAGGGCGTCAAGAGAACCAAAGATCGGGTGATGGAACATTTTTACTGGCCGGGAGTCTGTGGGGACGTCAGTCGATACTGTAGGTCATGCCCCCAATGCCAGCGCACTATCGACAGAGGGAGAGTACCTCCGGTTCCACTGGACAAGATGCCACTTGCGCAGGAGCCTTTTGGAAAGGTTGGGATAGATATCATCGGACCAATCGCGCCAATGTCCCGAGGAAGACACAGATACATCTTGGTGATGGTTGATTTTGCGACTTGATACCCGGAAGCGGTGCCACTGAAAGATATCACCACGGAGACAGTGGCTGAGGCTGCATTCAATATGTGGACTCGTACGGGGATCCCCTCGTCGGTGTTGACAGATCGAGGATCCCAGTTCACCAGTCAAACCATGACAGAGATCTTCCGTCTGCTTGCAATTACAGGGCTTCGGACTACCCCATACCACGCCCAATGCAATGGGCTTGTAGAAAGATTCAATGGGACATTGAAGCGGATGCTGCGTCGGTTAGCCCAAGAGCGTCCAGAGGAGTGGGACAGGTGGATTCCTGCTCTGTTGTTTGCGTACCGGGAAGTACCACAGGAGAGCACGGGGTTCTCACCCTTCGAGCTGCTTTACGGTCGAACCGTCAGGGGACCAATGCAGGTGCTAAAGGAGTTGTGGATGCACCCGGAGAGACAAGATGTCAGAACAGCTGCTGAATATGTGGTAGAGTTAAGGAACCGCATTGCAGAGACATGTTCCATAGCTCAGCAAAACCTCATCAAAGCTGCAAGGAAGTACAAACATCATTTTGATTTGAAGGCGAAGCGGCGAGAGTTTGTCCCTGGTGAGCAAGTCCTGATACTCCGTCCCGTCAAGAACACCAAACTGGAACTCGCGTGGCAAGGGCCATTTCCAGTGCTAAAGCAGGACTGACGAAGTGGACTACAAGATCAGAGTCCGTGGAAAAGACAAAATCTACCATGCAAACTTGTTGAAAAAGTTTGTGACCAGAGAGGAGACACAGAAAGTCCCAAAGGAGCAGAAAGCAGGGAAGGCTGTAAGGGTTCAAGTAGTTTGTGTGAAGTGTTGCTAAGGGAAATTGTTTTCGCCGTTTGCGTCTTGTGGAAAACTTTCGAGAAAGTTTTTGAAATCAAAGCTGCACATCGCTTTAATCTTGTGAGGGGTGTGTGTCACAAACGGCTTGTCTGGCGTTACCCACTCTAGGCTAGGCCTCCGGTTTCAGCTTGTAGGCTTGTTGTTTTATCAGATTCATACACGATAGCAGACGACAGATTGTTTGCGTATTTCGTGTTTCGGGAGTTAGTTTAGTGAGAAAGATCATGAGAGGTCGAGTGAGTGCGTGTATGAATCTGGGTATGCATGTTTGTTATCCAATGAGGGGATGTCTTAGATTTAGAAAATTGTCTGTTTTATTGTGATTGGCTTCGAGCATGGGTGTGTAGTTTCTACACAAGATGTAGTCCCCTGTGTGAAAAGGAATGTTCTCGTCACTTTCTGTCGATTTGCCGATGTCAGACCAGATCCTAGCTGTAGCCAGATTGTGGTAGGCTAGGAGTAATGAGCTGTTTGAGCTCGTTCTCTAGTTTTTGACTTGTTTGGTCAGGGTCAGCTAACGCATGAAGAGTATTTTACTTGGGCGTTAGGCGTGGTTCTTCGTATCTGTGTGTGGGCCTACAGACTTGTGTTTGACAAGTGTGCCTACGTGTATTGTAGCTGTCTTGTTCTGGACCTAAGGCACCCCTCTTTTGGACCTTGAAAAGCCACCAATTCGCGCTCTCACCATGATGATGCAGTGTTGGGGGTCAATGTCACTGAAGAAGACGAGAAGTCTTCGACGCAAGCCACCTACTCGCGCTGTCACCGTGATGCTGCAGTGTTGAGGGGTTGGCGTCACCGAAGAAGCTGAGAAGCCGTGGGTGTTCCTGCATTGTCTCGGGTTCATCGTTTCTCCACCCGCAGTGCCGCGGGTTTGCGTCGTCAACGCCGTCGCGGGATCGCGTTTTGTTGTCAGCGCCTCCTGTCTGTATTCAGCGTCTGCGTCTGTGTGCGAAAATGCCAGCGTCGTTTGTGGATCAGCGAGGACATTTCGCGGGCGTCGGCTGCAAATGTGTTGGTAGCTGGGAGGGGTGAATCTTCATCGGCACAGGTTTGCCACATGCGATAGGGTCGGCGAATTAACTCCAAACTCTAATTATAGCCCTCGGTGTCGGCGAGGATATTTGGAGAAAAGAAGCGGGGACAAGGTAGAAAGTGAGGAATGACTGTGGGAATATGGGTGGTGAATGTGAACTGTGACTATTAGGGAAGGGGGAAAAGGAAGAATAGGGTAGAAACAAGACTGATAATTGCGGGGGATTGATTGGTTTTGATGTTTGATGCCGTGTAAGTTTGTATTGGCGCTGATGTGTTTTTTGTGAATAAAAGTTATATGTTTGTACGTACCTGTGTTTTGTGGATGAATGAGAGCAGTCAGTAGGTTTTTTCTGGGGTTTAGTTTTTTTTTGTAGGGCTTTGTTTTATTTTCTACGTCCGACCTTAGCGTGTCGTGACAGACTCAGGTCAAAGAACATGAGAATGACAACCAATAATAACCCATAAACCAGTGGAGGCCAACTTGACATAGATGAAGAGCAGACAGTATGGACTCAGGTCAAAGAACATGGGAATGACAACCAATAATAACCCATAAACCAGTGGAGGCCAACTTAACATAGATGAAGAGCAGACAGTATGGACTCAGGTCAAAGAACATGGGAATGACAACCAATAATAACTCATAAACCAGTGGAGGCCAACTTAACATAGATGAAGAGCAGACAGTATGGACTCAGGTCAAAGAACATGGGAATGACAACCAATAATAACTCATAAACCAGTGGAGGCCAACTTAACATAGATGAAGAGCAGACAGTATGGACTCAGGTCAAAGAACATGGGAATGACAACCAATAATAACCCATAAACCAGTGGAGGCCAACTTAACATAGATGAAGAGCAGACAGTATGGACTCAGGTCAAAGAACATGGGAATGACAACCAATAATAACTCATAAACCAGTGGAGGCCAACTTAACATAGATGAAGAGCAGACAGTATGGACTCAGGTCAAAGAACATGGGAATGACAACCAATAATAACCCATAAACCAGTGGAGGCCAACTTGACATAGATGAAGAGCAGACAGTATGGACTCAGGTCAAAGAACATGGGAATGACAACCAATAATAACCCATAAACCAGTGGAGTGCCCAGCAAAAAAGGGCGGTCTGTTACCACGGAGAGCCCGCTAGCACCTAATTTGCACTTGCCGACTATGACCAGAGACTGTACTGTTTACATATGTGAGAATATCGAAACGTGAGACTTGCATATCTGCCACTTCCTACGCTGCCGTTTACCGTTTACTGTGTGAAAATTGATCGAGTTTTGTAGAAGTTATGATTTTTTGAAGTCAACAATAAAAATTGTACTTCTCCGATGAAGAATTATGGTGTCTGCTGAATGATATCGTCAACGATTACGGCGATTTTGACGGCTTTTTAGTGATGTAACTTGTAGAAATTGATCGAGTAGGGGGTGACTGTGACCTCTCAAAGCCAAAATCGATGATCAGACACACAAAACTTATCACGAAAGTGGGTGCCAGCAGCCAAATGACTACAGTACAGAAATCATAGAGAAACAATTGTAGGCTGCACTGTTTGCAAGCAATGGACATTGTTTTATACAGTTTTATTGCACATAGCTGTAGTAGACTGAATATTCATTTCTCTGGTTCCAAATTGGGAGCGTTCTTGATTGATTTTTGACATTTAGTTATTTTTCTTCTCTTTTTGTGTGTAAATTTTGCCGTCACATGTGACTTCTTTTTTAAAAAAAAGTAATCATTACCATGAATTTGAATACAGTGTTTCTTTGTTACTTTTTTTTAGAGTATCAAGAACATAACAGAAATAATTCAATGCATTTATAGACTAAAATTATATCTTTAAATTTAAAAAAAAAAATTACTCACTGTAGTGAATTGCGCAAGTTATTTCCCTTGACATGGGATTTCATAGCAAGGTTAACGTCGGGCGGGTTGGGGGTAAGTGGGATAATTGGTGTGTGCGTGCGTGCGTGCGTGCATGCGTGTGTGTGTGTTGGTTACAATGTCCCATTCATGTGATACAACATTTTTGTGAAGCGCTTAGAGACCCAACTGGAGAATAGAAGCTATAGAAATGAACAGTATTATTGTTAATAATTTGAAGTTGTAACTATTATTAATTATTAGGGGCTGATAACTCACTTCTGCTCAGCATGTAGGAGGAGTTGTAGGCCAGCTTGAAGGCGATGTACAGCAGACCGTATCGACTCAGGTCAAAGAACGCAGGAACGATGAAGAGAAACTTGTTGAATTTGGTCTGGTCCACTGGTGGCTGATTCCATGCCGGCACATTTACCTCCCCTTCATTGTCTGCAGTTAAAAATAGAAACAGGAAATTCAGTAAAGAGAGAGATCAGTTGAACAATGTGTTTTGTGCAAAGCAAAGTGAGAGGTAATAATAATAATAATAATAATAATAAAGAACACTTCTATAGCGCATATTCCAGGCTTGCTGCTCATGGCGCTTTACAATAATGACCAACATAAACACCTACGTTCTATTTATTTATTTTTATTTTTACACCTACATCCGCGCGCATAAGCATAAAGCGTGATCCTTTGACCTTGTCAAATGATTCTGTACCTTTTCAGAAATCAGTAAAGTATCTGGGTGTCTGCCTGGATAAAACACTTTCTTTTGATCAAAATATTTCTTCTGTCTGTCGGTCAACTTTCTACCATCTTAAAAGACTAAGTTCTATTCATTCATATCTCTCAGTTGAAGCTGCTACTCAACTTGCTGTTTCTTTCATACTGTCCAGGCTGGATTACTGCAATGCAGTTCTTGCAGGTCTCCCTCTTTCTTCTGTGAAGCGTCTTCAGAGAGTCCAGAACAGTGCTGCCAGGGTTGTGCTCAGAAAGCATAAGACTGACTCAGTGACACCACTGCTGAGACAGCTGCACTGGCTCCCTGTTGACGCGAGAGTCGACTATAAAGTGGCCATTCTTGCCTATCGTTATTTCGAAGACACTCTTCCTGACTACCTCTCTTCTTTCCTCTCTGCCTACATACCAGAACACAACCTCAGATCAAGCAACCTAAAACTTCTCTGCAAACCTGTCACCAAGTACAAAACAGTTGGAAACATCTTTTCGTTTCCAAGCACCACACATCTTGCACAATCTCCCTTTCTCTCTCCATCTCAGCAACCGCAAAAAGAAAAAAAGGAGTCTTATTTAATATCATAGAATAAAATAAAAATGATTCAATTGACTTTCATCACCATCATCATCACCACATTAATTTTTTATTATTATTTTCATCACCACCATCATTATCATCACTCTCAGTCTTACCATTGTCATCTCCGGCATCGTCGACGATTTCATCGTCATCATCGCTGCCTCCCTGGATGCTGCCATCTCGTTGCCCTGGCATCAGCATGGGATCGTCCTCGCCGTTATCGTCACCGTTGTCACCGACGTCGTTATTGCCCGGCTGGTCGTACCTCTGTTGTTGGACGGCCACTGCATTGTGTGCGTGGCCGTGGCGATTGCGAGGGTGAGTAACTCCCTTGGTGATGAGGTACCAAAGCCACAGGCACAACGCCTCGCCCAGGAATTCCAGCGCCATCTGCAAAGTGTGCACAATTTAAAGTGATTATGTGCAGTGGTGCACGATATTGCACAATTTGAAGACATTCTGTGCAACGGTTAACAAGATATTGCATAATTTGAAGTGATTCTGTGCAGCGGTTCACAAGAGATTGCACAATTTGAAGACATTCTGTACAACGGTTAACAAGATATTGCATAATGTGAAGTGATTCTGTGCAGCGGTTCACAAGACATTGCACAATTTGAAGACATTCTGTGCAATGGTTAACAAGATATTGTACAATTTGAAGACATTCTGTGCAGCAGTTCACAAGATATTGCATAATTTGAACTGATTCTGTACAGCGGTTAACAAGATATTGCATAATGTGAAGTGATTCTGTGCAGCGGTTCACAAGATATTGCACAGACAAAACACAACAGAAACATGAACAATGACATACATTGTATTTCTCTTTCACCCCAGCGGTAGATGAAAATATGCTTGTTTGAACAGCTTGGTTTTGTGGATGAAAATAGCACTGCTTGTGTTTTAACAGCTTGGTTTTGTAGATGAAAATATGCTTGTGTTTGAACAGCTTGGTTTTGTAGATGAAAATATGCTTGTGTTTTAACAGCTTGGTTTTGTGGATGAAAATAGCACTGCTTGTGTTTTAACAGCTTGGTTTTGTGGATGAAAATAGTACTGCTTGTGTTTTAACAGCTTGGTTTTGTGGATGAAAATATGCTTGTGTTTTAACAGCTTGGTTTTGTGGATGAAAATAGTACTGCTTGTGTTTTAACAGCTTGGTTTTGTAGATGAAAATATGCTTGTGTTTTAACAGCTTGGTTTTGTGGATGAAAATAGTACTGCTTGTGTTTTAACAGCTTGGTTTTGTAGATGAAAATATGCTTGTGTTTTAACAGCTTGGTTTTGTAGATGAAAATATGCTTGTGTTTTAGCAGCTTGGTTTTATTTTACGGACTATAAGGCGATACTTTTTCGTAGACTGATACCCCTGCGCCTTATAATGTAACTAATAATATAGTAAGAAACTATAACAAAATCAAAATTTTGTGTAAAATTTGGGGGGTACGCCTTATAATCAGGTACGTCCATAAAATAAGGTAGCAAATCTTTTTCTTTCTTTGAATAGACGTTGTTTTTTTTTAAACTAGGGGAGAGCACCTCGTGAAAATAATAGTTGTTTACCTTACTTACTCAGTCAAATACCATAGCAACAACAAAAATGGCGTTGACGAGTGAACGATTTGCAAACATTTTAAATGGAAAGAGGGTTTACAAGCTTGATGGTGAGAAACACAAACTAGATCTAGATACTCAAATGCAGCATGTTCAGAGGGAGATTGTTACCATCTCAGGGGCCAATTGAGAAACACAAAACGAGTGTGTCTAAATCTAGATCCTCAAACGCAGCATGTTCCGAGGGTGATTGTTACCATCTCAGGGGGCAATTGAGAAACACAAACCGAGTGTCTAAATCTAGACCTAGATACTCAAACGCAGTATGTTCAGAGGGTGATTGTTACCATCTCAGGGGCCAATTGAGAAACACAAAACGAGTGTGTCTAAATCTAGATCCTCAAACGCAGCATGTTCAGAGGGTGATTGTTACCATCTCAGGGGGCAATTGAGAAACACAAACTGAGTGTCTAAAACTAGATCTAGATACTCAAACGCAGCATGTTCAGAGGGTGATTGTTACCATCTCAGGGGGCAATTGAGAAACACAAACAGAGTGTCTAAATCTAGATCTAGATACTCAAACGCAGCATGTTCAGAGGGTGATTGTTACCATCTCAGGGGGCAATTGAGAAACACAAACCGAGTGTCTAAATCTAGATCTAGATACTCAAACGCAGCATGTTCAGAGGGTGATTGTTACCATCTCAGGGGGCAATTGAGAAACACAAACAGAGTGTCTAAATCTAGATCTAGATACTCAAACGCAGCATGTTCAGAGGGTAATTGTTACCATCTCAGGGGCCAATTGCTATCATACAGTCTTGACATCTGTAGGGTCCCCCTTACCAAAAAATGCTGCACAATAAGGAGTACCATTATAAATAATGTGTTAACGGACAGAAAGTTACCACTTTATGATTGCTGTCATGCATTTTTGGAAAGAGATGACGCTACAAATGTAAAAAAAATATACATGAAAGCAATTGCACCCCCCCCCCCCCCCCCACCCCCAGATGGTAATCATCCCTATTTTGGGGGTCTACCTGATGGTAGAGTAACTTCCCTTGTTTGACTGATTGAATTAGGCAAGATCACTCCCATACACCATATAGATTACTCTCCTTAATTATTTCAGAACAATTCCTATTGGTATACTGTTCACTTTGAGGTAAAGGTGTAGTGTAGCAACTGAGACCCCCCCTGGTGTTAAACTGCCTCCGGGCATTGCCTCCAGGATCGTTCCCACCATCTTTACATAATCTATATTAATGTCCCATATGATATCACAGTATATGTGTCTTCCAGACCAGAGCTAGGACGCTAAGCAGAATTTCATCATCATTCTTTCTATTTCATAAAAATAACCCTAAGTTAACCCAATCCTAATAACTTCATGCCAGCAAACCAAGGCAAGTGTTGCTCCTCTATCTACATTAAATTTCTATAAGAAAAAATGGACAAAGGATCACTTGTAACTTAAACTAAAACTTGTAAGGTGCAGTTTCATAGACAGTCATATCATAGGTCAACCTCAGTCCTCTTCTGTTAAAACCAAAATCTTGATCTAGAGCCCATGGGGAGAAGAAGAAGAAGAAGAATCAATGAATAAAATACCTTTCATGTTGGTCGCCAGCCTGTCCATGTTTCGCACAATTACAATCCAAGTCATTTAGATCTAACTGCGCCAGATTTAGGAAACATTTCAGTGTAGGCATGTGGTTACCGGTGTCATAATGAATAAGTAGTCGTATGAAATATTTACCTCTGCGCATGCTCATTAGAACAGTTACTTATTTCCCGTGATTACTACTAACCCTAACCCTATCCCTAACGAAGTTGAAACAACGGAAAGAACCAAGAAATAGAGCAGGAGAGTGTAAATCTACATATTTGCAGAGAAATCGATGTACAAAGCCATGCACTTAGTTTCGTAATTATTCACAATGGCGGACAAACAAACGATTCTGATTGGCTACGCGGCTAGAGGTAAAAATCTCATAGAGGTAAAAATACACTGCCACACCGGAAGATTAGACATTTTATAAGCACAGCAGCTGTGACATTTTCTGATTTGGAGACTATTAGAACTGCGGCTGCGCTTTTGTGTTCCTTTTAGTTTTACGTGTATTTATTTAGGAGCAATATTCAATGGGAAAACTAATAATTAATAAGCGAAAGCTGGTGAATGTTTTTAGAGCGACTAAACCAGCCACAGACAGCAATCTTCCTTCCTAAGGACCCTCAGAGGCAGTAACATCAGCATCGGTGGAAGGCTTCAAGTCCGGATCTGCGCAATGCCCCTCCCCCCTCAATTCTCCCCCACTACCCTGCCTTTCATCCCTCCCTCTACCCTGACCCCCATTTCCATCTAATCCCATTAATCCCGACCATATATGAGGGCCTCTCAATATATTTTGCAATGTGAAGATTCTGATAATGTCACAAAAATGCAAAGTGCGTCATGAGATAGACCATTATCACAATACTTATGATGCAAATGTTCATTATTTCCCGCCTTGTCATAGCCGTTGAGCAAAGCAAAATATCCACCAAAGTGAACGTTGATCCCAAACTGTGAATATCTCTTTAATGCCGAGATTTTCTATCCATAACTGCGTGCATTTATGCTCAAGGACAGACATTTAAAGGTGTTTGTGTGGGGCTGCTGTCAGAAGCGCTCTTCTATCAACTGTGGTGGTCAGCCCCACACTCTTGAAGTGAAATGCGTCCAAGTATAGGATACGTTTAAGATTTTTTGGGGATTTACATTATGTAATATGTACTAATATGTATATTTGTAATATCATAGTATTTGTTGGTTGCAAATACATTACTAAGCTAATTAATTCTTTACCAGTTACGTCTGTGATTATGTATTCATGCAAACATGCTGTCAATGTCAGAATATAATTGTGACGCACCTACAAAGTTATTTTTTACCAAGTAATATTTTCTGGTGAATTTGTTGTATGCTAACTATCGGTTGCTATGCAACAGAAATTAACATTGTGCATCATATAAATAATATTATAATTTATATTGGCACTTTAATAAAGTTGCCCATTCTCACTCAAAATAATAGTGTTTTCTTTGACTTGAGACAAAAAAGGTTTTGTGTGGATACAAGGGACACAAATTGTTTTTGAGACCTTGCACAGTAAGATATAAAAGTTTACAACAGTCTCAAGAATTATCAGTTAAGCAGAAGAACGTTAGAAGAAAATGACCGTTACAATCATTAAGTGACTGCTGTGCCTGTTAAAACCATAACCAGTGCAAGGCCTCTTGTAGGAAATGATCTCTGGATAAGTGCTGATGAGATGGAAAATATCCTGAGCATTTCATCAGGAAGCCTTGATAACATCTTGCTAGAACACCTGGGTATGTGGAAACGTCATAACCATTGAGTGCCCCACTAGTTTACTTAAGAGCAGAGAAGGGGTATGGTTGAATAATGCAATAATTAAGGCACCAAAACTACACAAAATATTTGATGGCGAGAAGTCAGCTGGCATCTAGGACATCATGATGGATGATGAAACATTTATCTGTCAGTATGATCCAAAAACCAAGATGGCGAGAAGTCAGCTGGCATCTAGGACATCATGATGGATGATGAAACATTTATCTGTCAGTATGATCCAAAAACCAAGATGGCGAGAAGTCAGCTGGCATCTAGGACATCATGATGGATGATGAAACATTTATCTGTCAGCATGATCAAAAAAACAAGCAATAATGGGAAATAGCCGTTTGTATGTTCTGGATGAGAAATCATTAGTAAATTTTCACAGAAAACAGAGCAATAGCAAAATTTCTCAAAAAATAAAAATAAGCATTCTTGCCCAAAGGCCTTTTTGATTTGCCATACAAGCACTGATACCCGATTTCCCCCGGTGACAACGCAAGTGAACACACTGTTCAAGCTACTCGGGACATTTTGACAGAAAACAGACTTTTGCAGAGTTTAGTTGGTCTCCCATCTGCTTAGTTTTCCGACTTAGTCCCTTGTGATTTTTCCCTATTATTTTATGTGAAGCTTTAGTGGGGGGGAGCAAATGTAAAACCTTGAATAAGCTCGAAAGTTCGCCAAGGGTGCTTTTTTTTTTTTTTACATACCCCAGACAACCTGGACTGGTGCCATAACCGTTTGGTTTGAAATAACATCAAAGTGTGTGTTCTAGTTAGGGAAGCCTCTAACATCTGGACTAGCCAGAAGAATGGTGCACACAGTGCCATAACCGTTTGGTTTGAAATAACATCAAAGTGTGTGTTCTAGTTAGGGAAGCCTCTAACATCTGGACTAGCCAGAAGAATGGTGCACACAGTGCCATAACCGTTTGGTTTGAAATAACATCAAAGTGTGTGTTCTAGTTAGGGAAGCCTCTAACATCTGGACTAGCCAGAAGAATGGTGCACACAGCCAGTTCTCCACATTGCAAAATATAACGAGAGGCCCTCGAATAGGCCGATCATCCGTGCGGCGAACACACCATCAGCTTTTCTACCTGACTGAAGTCCCCCAGTTTCAACGACAGAACTGTCACAAAGATGACAGTGGTCATTGAATGAAAGAAGAAGAAGAAGAAGAAGAAAAAGAAGAAGAAGAAGAAGAAGAAGACGACGACGACGACGACGACGACGACGACGACGAAGAAGAAGAAGAAGAAGAAGAAGAAGAAGAAGACTATGTTTGACCTCTGTGCCTCTTTGTTACCACTTCACTCCCTCCACAATCATTCCTGACATATTTGTGTAAAAACAGGCTTTTTTCAGTCTGATCATACTATTTTCCACAGAGAGACAGACAGCGATTTATACAGTTACTATTAGACAGGCAAACAGACCAGAAGACAGACGGACAGACAGACAGACAGACAGATGGATACTGACGGGAGGAAGGGTTACAGAACTGAGAACCGTCAAAACGACGACGGTAGTTGTTCAATGAAAGAAGAAGGAATGCTCCCTCCACTGTCTGAACCCCCCCCCCCCCCCCCCCCCTTGTCACAATGAACTGACAGACAGACGGACAGACAGACAGACAGATGGATACTGACGGGAGGAAGGGATGTTCAAAGGGTTACAGAACTGAGAACCGTCAAAACGACGACGGTAGTTGTTCAATGAAAGAAGGAATGCTCCCTCCACTGTCCCCCCCCCCCCCCCCCCCCCCCCCCCCCCCCCCCCCTTGTCACAATGAACTGACAGACAGACGGACAGACAGACAGACAGATGGATACTGACGGGAGGAAGGGATGTTCAAAGGGTTACAGAACTGAGAACCGTCAAAACGACGACGGTAGTTGTTCAATGAAAGAAGGAATGCTCCCTCCACTGTCTGACCCCCCCCCCCCCCCCCCCCCCCCCCCCCCCCCCCCCCCCCCCCCCCCCTTGTCACAATGAACTGACAGACAGACGGGACAGACAGACAGACAGATGGATACTGACGGGAGGAAGGGATGTTCAAAGGGTTACAGAACTGAGAACCGTCAAAACGACGACGGTAGTTGTTCAATGAAAGAAGAAGGAATGCTCCCTCCACTGTCTGACCCCCCCCCCCACCCCCCCACCCCCCTTCAGCCTTGTCACATTGAACTGACAGACAGACGGACAGACAGACAGACAGACAGACAGACAGACAGACAGACAGACAGATGGATACTGACGGGAGGAAGGGATGTTCAAAGGGTTACAGAACTGAGAACCGTCAAAACGACGACGGTAGTTGTTCAATGAAAGAAGAAGGAATGCTCCCTCCACTGTCTGACACCCCCCCCCCCCCCCCCCTTGTAGACAGACAGACGGACAGACAGACAGACAGACAGACAGGCAGGCAGGCAGACAGACAGGCAGACACTGACCAGAAGGAATGGATGTTCAAAGGGATGCTGCCTCCACTGTCTCACCCCTGTGACATTGTACTGACGAGAGATTCTGTGGGGGAAAATCAAATCAAATCAAATCAAGTGATCAAATAATCAATCAATCCCTCACAAACACACACTCATACATACACAGACATAGATACAGACAGACAAACACGCACACACACACATACGTACACACAAACATACGTACACACACACATACACTGGCACACATGCATGCAGACAGACACACACACACACACACACACACACACACACACACACACACACACACACACACACACTGAGAGAGTCCTGAGAGAGAGAGAGAGAGAGAGAGAGAGAGAGAGAGAGAGAGAGAGAGAGAGAGAGAGAGAGAGAGAGAGAGAGAGAGAGAGAGAGAGAGAGAGAGAGAGAGAGAGAGAGAGAGAGAGAGAGAGAGAGAGAGAGAGAGAGACAGAGAGAGAAAGAGACACTCAGACAGAGAGACACAGAGAGACAGAGAGAGAGACGCTGACTGTTAATTTGATGTAGGATTTTCCTGCACAACCAGTCACTATTAATAATAGTACTAGCGCAACGACGAGTACTGGTAACGCCTAGTAACGGTAACGCCTAGTAACGGTAATGCCAAGTACTGGTAATGCAGAGTTCAGCAAATTTGAAGTGATTTGGTTAAGAAACGGCGGAGTTATAAGGCCCCGTTTCCCATCGGCGCTGCTCTGAGAGTGACGCCCTCTCCCTAGTAACGGTAACGCTGAGTACTGGTAACGCTGAGTACAGCAAATTTGAAGCGATTCGGTTAAGAAACGGTGGAGTTATAAGGCCCCGTTTCCCGTTGGTGCTGCTCTGAGAGTGATGCGCTCTCCCTAGTAACGGTAACGCCTAGAAACGGTAACGCCAAGTACTGGTAACGCTGAGTACAGCAAATTTGAAGCGATTCGGTTAAGAAACGGCGAAGTTATAACTGAGGCCCCGTTTCCCGTTGGCGCTGCTCTGAGAGTAACGCGCTCTCCCGATTCTCTTCAAATTTTCTGCCAGGCTTTGCCCCGGCCACATCAAGCCTGACAGCAAATCTGAAGCAATTCGGTTAAGAAACGGCAAAGTTATTTGTGAAAAGGTGAAGCGGCGTATATCGCGCACGTTTCTGAATCGATTTGCTTCCGGTTTGGCACATCGTTAGTCACTGTCCCCAGTCATCTACCTGCCAAAGTTGAAGGCAATCGTCCAGAAATACCGGAGACTGATACGGGCGCTGAGAGGCCGGCGGATACGCGTTTCGCGCATTTGCCAAACCGCGCAAATGCCACGGCCGCCTCGGTTGCCGTTGCCATCGCCCCGTTAGGGCTCATAGCAAATTTGAAACGATTGAGTCGAAAAACGGCGGAGTTATAAGGCCCCGGCGTTTTGTGTTTCAGACAGACACACACACACACGGACACTTGGCTTTTTATTATATGATTATAGAGAGAGAGAGTATTAGCCCCTCTATGCATTTTTCTCCAAAACAAGGAAATATTTTCTTCATTGTGTTTTTTAATAATCACAACTAGGAAGTCTTTTCGCTATGATTCCTGGCACAAAGCCTACACTCACGTAACAGGAACAAGGACAATGAAACCTAACTGGCTCCACGATTGCACTATGTGGCTGACATACAGCCCCTAAAAGCTAGGGTCAATAGCAAAAAGAGCTGTAGGCGACAATAAAGGATTTTCTGCAGTAATTTAGTAATGGAGAATCATGAAGCGTACAGCCTGGTCTGACTCGTAGGTGAACGAGTATCACTCTCAAGTAGGGGCCAACAGTAACATGAGAGCTGTAGGCGACAAAAAAGAATTTTCTGCAGTAATTTAGTAATGGAGAATCATGAAGCGTACAGCCTGGTCTGACTCGTAGGTGAACGAGTATCACTCTCAAGTAGGGGCCAACAGTAACATGAGAGCTGTAGGCGACAAAAAAGAATTTTCTGCAGTAATTTAGTAATGGAGAATCATGAAGCGTACAGCCTGGTCTTACTCTTAGGTGAACGAGTATCACTCTCAAGTAGGGGCCAACAGTAACATGAGAGCTGTAGGCGACAATAAACGATTTTCTGCAGTAATGGAGAATCATGGAGCATACATCGTGCTCTTTTGTGAACGACTGTCACTGTCAAACTAAACCATTGCACTAAAGTGCTGCAGCCAACAGTATTAGTTGGCCTGTGTTGACTATCACTGTCAAACTAAAGCACTGGTACCTATATAGTGCTGCAGCCAACAGTATTAGTTGGCCTGTGTTGACTATCACTGTCAAACTAAAGCACTGGTATCTATATAGTGCTGCAGCCAACAGTATTAGTTGGCCTGTGTTGACTATCACTGTCAAACTAAAGCACTGGTATCTATATAGTGCTGCAGCCAACAGTATTAGTTGGCCTGTGTTGACTATCACTGTCAAACTAAAGCACTGGTATCTATATAGTGCTGCAGCCTACAGTATTAGTTGGCCTGTGTTGACTATCACTGTCAAACTAAAGCACTGGTACTATATAGTGCTGCAGCCTACAGTATTAGTTGGCCTGTGTTGACTATCACTGTCAAACTAAAGCACTGGTATCTATATAGTGCTGCAGCCAACAGTATTAGTTGGCCTGTGTTGACTATCACTGTCAAACTAAAGCACTGGTATCTATATAGTGCTGCAGCCTACAGTATTAGTTGGCCTGTGTTGACTATCACTGTCAAACTAAAGCATTGCACTAAAGTGCTGCAGCCTACAGTATTAGTTGGCCTGTGTTGACTATCACTGTCAAACTAAAGCACTGGTATCTATATAGTGCTGCAGCATACAGTATTAGTTGGCCTGTGTTGACTATCACTGTCAAACTAAAGCATTGCACTATAGTGCTGCAGCATACAGTATTAGTTGGCCTGTGTTGACTATCACTGTCAAACTAAAGCATTGCACTATAGTGCTGCAGCATACAGTATTAGTTGGCCTGTGTTGACTATCACTGTCAAACTAAAGCATTGCACTAAAGTGCTGCAGCCTACAGTATTAGTTGGCCTGTGTTGACAATCACTGTCAAACTAAAGCATTGCACTAAAGTGCTGCAGCCTACAGTATTAGTTGGCCTGTGTTGACTATCACTGTCAAACTAAAGCACTGGTATCTATATAGTGCTGCAGCATACAGTATTAGTTGACCTGTGTTGACTATCACTGTCAAACTAAAGCATTGCACTATAGTGCTGCAGCATACAGTATTAGTTGACCTGTGTTGACTATCACTGTCAAACTAAAGCACTGGTATCTATATAGTGCTGCAGCCTACAGTATTAGTTGACCTGTGTTGACTATCACTGTCAAACTAAAGCACTGGTATCTATATAGTGCTGCAGCATACAGTATTAGTTGACCTGTGTTGACTATCACTGTCAAACTAAAGCACTGGTATCTATATAGTGCTACAGCCTACAGTATTAGTTGGCCTGTGTTGACTATCACTGTCAAACTAAAGCACTGGTATCTATATAGTGCTGCAGCATACAGTATTAGTTGGCCTGTGTTGACTATCACTGTCAAACTAAAGCACTGGTACCTATATACAGACACAGACAGACAGACAAACACACACAGTGACACACACACATAGAGAGACATGCACAGACAGACAAACACACACACATACAGAGATACATGCACAGACAAACACACACACAGACACTGTTAACTTACTGTGGTGTTATAGTGTAGACAGTGCCAGAAATCACATAGACACACACAGTGACACAGACAGACAGACAGACACAGTGACACACACTGTTAACTTACTGTGGTGTTATAGTGTAGACAGTGCCAGAAATCACATAGACACACACACACAGTGACACATACAGAGATACATGCACTCAGACAAACACACACACAGACACTGTTAACTTACTGTGGTTTATAGTGTAGACAGTGCCAGAAATCACATACACACACACAGTGACACACTCACAGACAGACAGACAGTGACACACACACTGTTAACTTACTGTGGTGTTATAGTGTAGACAGTGCCAGAAATCACATACACACACACAGTGACACACTCACACACAGACAGACAGACACACAGTGACACACACACTGTTAACTTACTGTGGTGTTATAGTGTAGACAGTGCCAGAAATCACATAGACACACACACACAGTGACACACTCACATACACAGACACATACACACACACAGTGACACACACACACTGTTAACTTACTGTGGTTTATAGTGTAGACAGTGCCAGAAATCACATACACACACAGTGACACACTCACATACACAGACAGACAGACTCACAGTGACACACACACACTGTTAACTTACTGTGGTGTTATAGTGTAGACAGTGCCAGAAATCACCTAGACACACACAGTGACACACTCACATACACAGACACACACACACACACTGTTAACTTACTGTGGTGTTATAGTGTAGACAGTGCCAGAAATCACCTAGACACACACAGTGACACACTACACAGACAGACATACACAGTGACACACACACACTGTTAACTTACTGTGGTGTTATAGTGTAGACAGTGCCAGAAATCACCTAGACACACACAGTGACACACTCACATACACAGACACACACACACTGTTAACTTACTGTGGTGTTATAGTGTAGACAGTGCCAGAAATCACCTAGACACACACAGTGACACACTCACATACACAGACACACACACTGTTAACTTACTGTGGTGTTATAGTGTAGACAGTGCCAGAAATCACATAGATGACACTGAGAATGACGTCCCCTACGATCGTCATCTTGACAAATGGACAGTTCAGAACTAAACCACGCCACTTTCAAGATGTCTGTCTCGTACTTATAACGGTCGCCGAGCAATTCTCTTCCTCGTAGGCCTATGTGTATCAGCGGGAAAGTTGGGGTTGTTCCCTGGCAAAAACCCAAACTAAATTTAGACACTTCCGGGTAAAGCCCAGCTGGGACACAGACCAGAAAGAGTGTATGTAGAAGGCTGACTGTTCGCAACGAAGCTATGGTAAATGTACAAGGGGCCTGGGGTTCGAATCTAAGGCCTAATTAGAGCACCCCCCCCCCCCCCATCCCCCTTTTTTTTTTACAGTGGCGAAGGAACAGGGAGGGCGGACATGTCCCAGGTCCCAGGAGGTGGTGCATCTCCGTTTGAGAGAGAAGAAGAAGAAGAACAGAGAGAGAACGAACGAACGAACGAATTTTTTTAATATTATTATTGAGGGAAAAAGAGTAAGCACACAATGGGCTTTTTTACATCTTGCCCTCAAACAAACATGCAAGAAAATCAATATATTCAACACAAAAATAATGAAGAAGCATGCAAAAAATAATCATCGAAGAATTATCCATGAAGAAGAAAACATAGATACAACAAAACCGTCTATCTATCCCCCCCCCCCCCCCCTCACACACACAAAAGGAGAGAGAGAGGGAGAGAGAGAGCGAGAGAGAGAGAGAGAGAGAGAGAGAGAGAGAGAGAGAGAGAGAGAGAGAGAGAGAGAGAGAGAGAGAGAGAGACATGAACATGAAATAAGTAAATACAAAACTTGTTAATAATTTAACAACAACAAAGTTGATAATATGCATACATGTCAACATATCAAAAGTGGAAACATATTTGAAACTTAGAATGGGGTTAAACAACATTGCTTGTATGTTTCAACATAAGATACTTATGGTACTCTTTTTTTAAAACAGTAATGCCCGAGTACACATTAAAGGAAGATGAAATAGTATTCCATAAGCAGCCACCTGAATATACAAGACTAGATTTTAAAAGGTCAACTCTTGGAAGAGGTATTTTTATTTTAAAAACATTACGGACAAGGTTAATTTCAAATTTATTTTTTAATGTTGGAGGAGCATTATCGGACATTAATCTAAACATAAAAATTGCTTTGTTGTACACAAGCTTCCATTTTAGAGGTAGAATTTCTAAACGCTGATAATCAGTAAGTGTAAAGGAAGATGATTTCAGAAGGATCAATTTCAATGCACGTCTATACAAACTGCATAATGGTTTTAAATTTTTCTCGCTTGCCAGATCCCAAATTGTAGAGGCATAGTTGATGTGTGACTGGATATAAGCATTGAAAAAAAGTTTACGACTCTCTAAATCAAGAAAATGCTTTATCCTGGAAAGTTGATAGACTTTTTTTGATACTTGCTTACAAACCATGGATATTTGATGGGACCATGAAAGGTTGTGATCAACAATAAGTCCTAAAATGTTATGATAGTCAACCTCTTCCATGATTTCACCATTGATATACAGGGATTGAGAACCAAGGGTAAGATTTTGACGCTTTTGTCTGGTGGTGATAAGTATTTACATTTCTTGGGGTGTAGCTGCATGTGATTAAATTCGGACCATTTTATTAGTCTGTTAATGTTATCTTGCAAAGAAATAAAAACGTTTTCCACTTTACTGTCACAGGAGTGTACTGTAGTATCGTCTGCAAACATTTCACATAAAGTCGTTAGATATAATGGTAAGTCGTTAATATATATTGAGAATAATATAGGACCAAGAATGGAGCCTTGGGGAATACCATAGTTGACAGGCATAGTAGAAGATTCGCATTCATTTAAAGAAACTCGCTGCTTTCGGTCTGATAAAAATGATGTTAGGAGTTCTATGGTATTGTTAGTAATGCCATATATCTTCAGTTTTTTTAGTAAAAGATTACGATGGACAACATCAAAGGCTTTCATATAAGTCAACAGCAAGAACACCTGTGATTTTGTCAGAGAGAGAGAGAGAGAGAGAGAGAGAGAGAGAGAGAGAGAGAGAGAGAGAGAGAGAGAGAGAGAGAGAGAGAGAGAGAGAGAGAGAGAGAGAGAGTTTCATAGGGATTCAAGGACTCCATTCTACGTAGTAAATCTAGCTAGCTAACTTCGCTAAGTAGAAGTAATGTCCAATGAAACGCCTTCCTAACTTCGCCAGCTTTTCCTACGCTTCTGAAACGCGTCTCAGATGTGGCAGAGAGACAGCCAGACAATGCTTAATCATCCGGTCTGGAACAGACACATAATTATGGGACGTTAGTAGTTTTGATAAAGATGGGAACGATCCTGGAAGCAATACCCGGAGGCAGTGCAACACCAGGAAAGTTCCGATTTTTTAACAATATAGATGTAGGATGAGACAATGCACTTCGAATTCGATCACTACAATACTAGCATCTAGTCTAGAGTCCATGACTTCACCAACAAGCCTCTCGGCCCGCCAAGCCAATGCCACCCTAGGCATCAGGTTGAAGACCAATCCGTCTGAACGATTCGTGTACAGAATGTGGAGTGCTGACCCTTATGTTGAAGGGTCTGCAAGGCATCATTGGGATCAACAAGGACCAGCCGCCATGGCCACGGAATGCTGTCTTCACCTTCATCTCATTACCCCTCACCTTCACCCCAGCAAGACTTTGTCTTCAGCAAACCATCATTGGGATCAACAAGGACCAGTCGCCATGGCCAAGGAATGCTGTCTTCACCTAGCTTAATCTCGTCACCCCTCACCTTCACCCCAGCAAGGCTTTGTCTTCAGCAAACCTGCCATTAAGAGAGCTCTACAGACGTTCTCGTAATCAAGGGCCAAGTCAGTGTGAGTGTGTGTCTCATTGTGTGCGTGTGTGTATGCGTGCATACAGTGTGCGTGCGTGCGTGTGTGTGTGTCAAGTCAAGTCAAGTCGAGTCGAGTCAAGTCAAAATTATCTTTAATTGACGATAAAAGATCGACTGAGTAAGCTACAAGCTTTTTTTCATCCTGTGTGTGTGTGCGTGTGCGTGTGTGTGCGTGCGCGCGTGTGATTTCCAGGCATGTTAATGGCGGTAAAGCATTTTTCTCTGAAAACATTCTAGAGTTTAAGGAGATGTCTCTTGGTGTAATCAAGGGATTAGAAGCCCTTTTAGGTGTATCAGGGTGCAATTGCTCTGGAAGATGAATCTATAAAACTTCTCAAAATTGGGCGAAGGGCATCTCCTCAAGTTTAAAACCAATTCCGACATTTGATTTTCTGCATTCGCTTTTCTCTGAATGCAGAGCCTGATTTCAGACTTGCACAAAACACTTATAAACACACACACACACAGAGAGAGAGAGAGAGAGAGAGAGAGAGAGAGAGAGAGAGAGAGAGAGAGAGAGAGAGAGAGAGAGAGAGAGAGAGAGAGAGAGAGAGAGAGAGAGAGAGAGAGAGAGAGATACATACAGAGACAGACTGGTACACACAGAAATGGTGGGGAAGAGGGTGGGGTGACAGAAAGACAGAGTGAAAGAGAGCGAGAGACAGAAAGAGCTATTAGGAATGGAGAGATGGACAAACAGATGGAAAGTGTGATGGGTGGGTACTGACATGAAATAGGGTGACTAAAAAAAAAATACATCCCACAAAATCGTTAATAATGTTCATCGTCTTAAAGCTATTGTTTTGATTTGTCCTGTTTATGAAGGAGTCAATGCATGAAAGGCTGCAACAGTTGTTTCTTTCAAGATGCCCCAGAGAGCTCCAGAGAATAACAGTTTCCACTGTAACCCCTTCTCCCCCCCCTTTTATGGGGTAAAAATATTTTTGCAGAAAATGTGTTGTCCCATAACAGAGATGGAAAAGAGAGCAGACACCGAACCTCTGGAAACCAGACGCAAGTACAAGGTACTCACGCAGACAGAGAAGATTCCACGCCTCCCTGGTCATCCACTGCACAAGAAGCTGGCAGCGTCAACCAAGAACGACTGAAGAGGCAGAGCTTGAACCACCTGTCCAGAGAACTGAGAAGGTCACAGGAAGACATATCCTCGACAAAGACGTCTGCGCGGACAACCATCTCACTAATCAGGCTTCTTCCACACCTAGGCCTACCACCCTGCTAGACCAAATAGGAACAACATCCACGTTCTTGGAATTTCAGCCAGTTACTGCCTTTGAATTGAAGAAGATCATTCTAAAAGCTAAACCCACTTCCTGTCCTCTTGACCCTATACCGACGCCACTTTTCATAGAGTATCTTGATGAACTACTCCCTACTCTCACCCATATTGTCAACAACTCTCTGACATCTGGCTCCTTTCCATCTGTGTTCAAAACTGCCATTGTCAAACCACTTCTAAAGAAATCATCCCTTGACCCAAACACTCTCAAGAACTATAGGCCTATATCCAACCTCTCTTTCATATCAAAAATCATCGAGAAATTAGTTCTTCATCAACTCCTAGGCTATCTCAATGAACATCAACTCATCAGTTGTTCACAATCAGCGTACAGGCCATTTCACAGCACTGAAACGGCACTGTTGAAAGTAACTAATGACATTCTCTTAGCTCTTGACTCTGGTGACGCATCTATATTAACTCTTTTGGATCTTTCAGCTGCTTTTGATACTATTGACCACCATATACTCCTTAAGAGGCTTCAAATCACCTATGGAATATCAAGCACTGCTCTGTCATGGTTCTAGTCTTACCTTCCTGGTCGAACTCAGTCTGTCTCCATCAATGACTCATCTTCTGCAATGGTTGGCCTCACATGTGGGGTTCCTCAAGGCTCAGTACTTGGACCAGTCCTCTTCATCATGTACACTAAACCCCTGTCCGAGTTGATCACTTCTCATTCAGTTGATTCTCAGTCTTTTGCTGATGATACACAACTCCACAAGCCTGTATCCCCATCTACCATTCTTCCTTCTATATCTTCACTTGAATTCTGCATTCGCAACATCAAATCATGGATGCTACAAAACAAACTGAAGCTGAATGACGACAAAACGGAGGCCTTGTTCATCCACTCTCCATCTAGAAAACTTCCGTACCCAAAGCCTGATTCCATCTCTGTCTGTGACACTCAAATACCTTTTTCTCCTTCTGCTAGAAATCTTGGCTTCCACATCTCTCAAGATATGAGTGTTGACTCACAAGTTCAAACTATCTGTCGGTCAGCATACTGTGAGCTGCGTCGCATTGGTACGATTCGCCATCTCCTGTCTATAGATACTACTAAAATACTAGTCTGCGCTTTTGTTCTCTCTAAACTAGATTATTGTAATTCACTCTTGTATGGCTGCCCCCAACACCTCATTGACAAGCTTCAAAAAGTCCAGAACTCTGCTGCCAGACTTGTCCTCAAGGTCTCTAAGTATCATCATGTTCAACCACTCCTGATATCCCTTCATTGGCTTTCCATCAAAGCACGTATTGACTACAAAATTTCCACTCTATGTCATTCTTATTTCTCTGGAAATGCCCCTAGCTACATTTCTGACATGCTTTCTGTCTATACTCCATCAAGGCAATTGCGGTCATCTTCAGATTCCAAAATTCTCTGTGTTCCTAGTACACGAACAAAAATGTTTGGTGAGCGCTCCTTTTCCTTTTCGGCCCCATCAGTTTGGAACTCCTTACCACGCGAAATCCGCCATATCCAGTCCTTGCAATGTTTCAAATCAGCTCTCAAGACCCACCTGTTCAAGCTACATCACAACCTTTAGGCCACATTACTTCTGGACTCTATTCTCACACACACACTCCCCTCCCCCCATATTAGTTTCACTGTGTGTTGACTGCAATGTGTACGTCAGCTTTGTTGCGAGAGAGAGAGAGAGAGAGAGAGAGAGAGAGAGAGAGAGAGAGAGAGAGAGAGAGAGAGAGAGAGAGAGAGAGAGAGAGAGAGTGAGTGAGTGTGTGTGTGTGTGTGTGTTGATGCTTTGTTCAACTGATTGTATTTTGTATTGTGTTTTTTGGGTGGGGTGAGTGGTGGTGATGGTAACGGTGTGTGTGTGTGTGTGTGTATGTGCCGGTACGTGCGTGTATGTGTGGGTGGGGTGTGTATGTGTATGCCTATTTGCATGTGCGTGAGCGATTATTTCGTGTTGTTGAATTTGTTGCTTCTTAATTTTTGTTGTTGTTAAGCGCATAGAGCTCCACATTGGTGGAGGAATGCGCTATATAAATGATTCACTATTATTATTATTATTATTATTATTATTAATTACCGAGACTGGAATGCCGCGACTTTTGCAGCTCGCGTAGAGCTCGAGGTCCCAGGCCTGACACACCGACAGCAACAGTCCTCACCACAGGAAAGGGCTCTGATGGATGAGCAGTACCCACAGAATGACTGGACGCACATCTACACAGATGGCTCGGCCCACGATGCTGTCAAGAATGGGGGATGCGGCGCGAGCGTCAAAACACCCACTAAGCAGACGTGCTCCTCCTCCAGAGCCACTGGACGAAAGTGTTCAAACTTCAAGGCTGAGGTGCTGGCTCTCCAGACAGCAGTGGAGTACATCAAGGGCAACAGGCCTACCAAGACTGTAGTTTTGACCGACTCCAAGGCAGCTCTTCAGTCACTGACTTCTGATGCCCCGGACAGGGAAATACAGAAGCTACAGAAGAACCTGTTCTCCCTTCCTGAAGGATGCACTGTAGTCCTGCAGTGGATCCCTGCCCACTGCGGAATTCAAGGAAATGAGATGGCGGACCAACTGGCCACGACTGGGAGCAAAAAAAAACCAACAACCGTCTTCCTCCACTTACCAAGAAACCAAGACGCTGTAAAGAAACTTACAGGCTGAAAGCAGAATGGAGGAGGACAAAGGGCGATTCTGACCCAGTCGCCGACCTCATCAACCATCTCCAACGCAGCGGGCAGACTACCATCTTCAGACTGAGGACGGGCCACTGTGGCTTACGTGCCCACCTGAAGCGTATTGGCGTCACCCCATCAAGCTCCTGTGACTGTGGGGCGGAACAGACAGTTCACCATATCCTCCAGGACTGTCTCTTGTTGGCGGTGCGGAGGGAGCAGATCTGGCTGCAGCAGGTGCCAACCGCCAGCAAGCTGTGGGGAACAGCAGAAGACCTGCGCCGCACTGTCCAGTTTACAACCTCATGTGGACTGAGACCTTAGCACTGCCAGATTGATCGCAAGAGAGAGAGAGAGTCTGTTGTCTGAAAACAACCTGTTTCTTAAAAGTGACTGCCTTTTTGGCCCTGAAAATTAGAACGCACGACTGTACAACATATTCAGACTTTTTGAGCCCACATATGAATACGGGTACTGTAGAAAATAAAATTGCAAATGATGACATTGAAATTGCAAAAGCGTTCATTTCTGGAGCACACAAACAAATCTAGGAAATGCGAATTGCTGCAATCTTTCATGCATGGAATCTTCTTTAAATGCCCCCAAATCAAAATGATAGCTTGATCATTACATTTCCCCAAATCAAAATGATAGCTTGATCATTACATTTTTTTAAATAATGGAATCTTCTTTAAATGCCCCCAAATCAAAATGATAGCTTGATCATTACATTTCCCCAAATCAAAATGACAGCTTGATCATTACATTTCCCCAAATCAAAATGACAGCTTGATCATTACATTTTTTATCATGGACATTGTGGGTTGCATTATTGTAGTCACCCTGTACTAGGCAGACTAGGGTTAGACAGTCACCCTGTACTAGGCAGACTAGGGTTAGACAGTCACCCTGTACTAGGCAGACTAGGGTTAGACAGTCACCCTGTACTAGGCAGACTAGGGTTAGATAGTCACCCTGTACTAGGCAGACTAGGGTTAGACAGTCACCCTGTACTAGGGTTAGACAGTCACCCTGTACTAGGCAGACTAGGGTTAGACAGTCACCCTGTACTAGACAGACTAGGGTTAGACAGTCACCCTGTACTAGGCAGACTAGGGTTAGACAGTCACCCTGTACTAGGCAGACTAGGGTTAGACAGTCACCCTGTACTAGACAGACTAGGGTTAGACAGTCACCCTGTACTAGGCAGACTAGGGTTAGACAGTCACCCTGTACTAGACAGACTAGGGTTAGACAGTCACCCTGTACTAGGCAGACTAGGGTTAGACAGTCACCCTGTACTAGGCAGACTAGGGTTAAACAGTCACCCTGTACTAGGCAGACTAGGGTTAGACAGTCACCCTGTACTAGGCAGACTAGGGTTAGACAGTCACCCTGTACTAGACAGACTAGGGTTAGACAGTCACCCTGTACTAGGCAGACTAGGGTTAGACAGTCACCCTGTACTAGGCAGACTAGGGTTAGACAGTCACCCTGTACTAGACAGACTAGGGTTAGACAGTCACCCTGTACTAGGCAGACTAGGGTTAGACAGTCACCCTGTACTAGACAGACTAGGGTTAGACAGTCACCCTGTACTAGGCAGACTAGGGTTAGACAGTCACCCTGTACTAGGCAGACTAGGGTTAAACAGTCACCCTGTACTAGACAGACTAGGGTTAGACAGTCACCCTGTACTAGACAGACTAGGGTTAGACAGTCACCCTGTACTAGACAGACTAGGGTTAGACAGTCACCCTGTACTAGACAGACTAGGGTTAGACAGTCACCCTGTACTAGACAGACTAGGGTTAGACAGTCACCCTGTACTAGGCAGACTAGGGTTAGACAGTCACCCTGTACTAGGCAGACTAGGGTTAGACAGTCACCCTGTACTAGGCAGACTAGGGTTAGACAGTCACCCTGTACTAGACAGACTAGGGTTAGACAGTCACCCTGTACTAGGCAGACTAGGGTTAGACAGTCACCCTGTACTAGACAGACTAGGGTTAGACAGTCACCCTGTACTAGGCAGACTAGGGTTAAACAGTCACCCTGTACTAGACAGACTAGGGTTAGACAGTCACCCTGTACTAGGCAGACTAGGGTTAGACAGTCACCCTGTACTAGGCAGACTAGGGTTAGACAGTCACCCTGTACTAGGCAGACTAGGGTTAGACAGTCACCCTGTACTAGGCAGACTAGGGTTAGACAGTCACCCTGTACTAGGCAGACTAGGGTTAGACAGTCACCCTGTACTAGGCAGACTAGGGTTAGACAGTCACCCTGTACTAGGCAGACTAGGGTTAAACAGTCACCCTGTACTAGGCAGACTAGGAATTATTCTTACATTGAATTATAATACAACTTAAAAGTCACACAATAAACTAACCATTTTTACGAGATGGCCTTTGATTTATAGCAAGTTACATTTCAACACTGTATTATACAGACCATCATAATATAATAATCCCATCAACATTTTAAAATGACTGTTTCTCAAGAATAAAAAAAAGACAACAAAGAGAGAGGAGAGAGAGGAATTATTTATGAGGGGGAGGGAATCATTCTAAATTCTACATAGTTTTTCAGACATCTACATACAGAGATATGGACATCTGTGTAAACTATATGTCAATCTAATCAGACCAAGAAATGTTTGGACTTTGGGGGCAGGGAATAGATATGACTCCAGTTCAATATTAGAAGTATGTCTCCATGCTGACAATGCACAACTACTACTACAGTCAATGAGTCAACTACTACTACAGTCAATGAGTCAACTACTACTACAGTCAATGAGTCAACTACTACTACAGTCAATGAGTCAACTACTACTACAGTCAATGAGTCAACTACTACTACAGTCAATGGGTCAACTACTACTACAGTCAATGAGTCAACTACTACTACAGTCAATGAGTCAACTACTACTACTACAGTCAATGAGACACTACTACTACAGTCAACAATACTACAGTCAATGAGTAAACTACTACTACAGTCAATGAGTCAAGAACTACTACAGTCAATGAGTCAACTACTACTACAGTCAATATGTCAACTACTACTACAGTCAATGAGTCAACTACTACTACAGTCAATGAGTCAACTACTACTACAGTCAATGAGTCAACTACTACTACAGTCAATGAGTCAACTACTACTACAGTCAATGAGTCAACTACTACTACAGTCAATGAGTCAACTACTACTACAGTCAAAGTCAACTACTACTACAGTCAATGAGTCAACAGTACTACTACAGTCAATGAGTCAACTACTACTACAGTCAATGAGTCAACTACTACTACAGTCAATGAGTCAACTACTACTACAGTCAATGAGTCAACTACTACTACAGTCAATGAGTCAACTACTACTACTACAGTCAATGAGTCAACTACTACTACAGTCAACAATTACTACAGTCAATGAGTCAACTACTACTACAGTCAATGAGTCAACTACTACTACAGTCAATGAGTCAACTACTACTACAGTCAATGAGTCAACTACTACTACAGTCAATGAGTCAACTACTACTACAGTCAATGAGTCAACTACTACTACAGTCAATGAGTCAACTACTACTACTACAGTCAACTAATGAGTCAACTACTACTACAGTCAATGAGTCAACTACTACTACAGTCAATGAGTCAACTACTACTACAGTCAATGAGTCAACTACTACTACAGTCAATGAGTCAACTACTACTACAGTCAATGAGTCAACTACTACTACAGTCAATGGGTCAACTACTACTACAGTCAATGAGTCAACTACTACTACAGTCAATGAGTCAACTACTACTACAGTCAATGAGTCAACTACTACTACAGTCAACAATTACTACAGTCAATGAGTCAACTACTACTACAGTCAATGAGTCAACTACTACTACAGTCAATGAGTCAACTACTACTACAGTCAATGAGTCAACTACTACTACTACAGTCAATGAGTCAACTACTACTACAGTCAACAATTACTACAGTCAATGAGTCAACTACTACTACAGTCAATGAGTCAACTACTACTACAGTCAGTCAACTACTACTACACAGTCAACTACTACTACAGTCAATGAGTCAACTACTACTACAGTCAATGAGTCAACTACTACTACAGTACAGTCAACTACTACTACAGTCAACTAGTCAACTACTACTACAGTCAATGAGTCAACTACTACTACAGTCAATGAGTCAACTACTACTACAGTCAATGAGTCAACTACTACTACAGTCAATGAGTCAACTACTACTACAGTACAGTCAACAACTACTACTACAGTCAACTACTACTTACAGTCAACTACTACTACAGTCAATGAGTACTACTACTACAGTCAACTACTACTTACAGTCAACTACTACTTACAGTCAACTAGTACTACTACTACAGTCAACTACTACTTACAGTCAACTACTACTTACAGTCAACTACTACTACAGTCAATGAGTCAACAACTACTACAGTCAACAGTCAACAACTACTACAGTCAATGAGTCAACTACTACTACAGTCAATGAGTCAACTACTACTACAGTCAACAACTACTTACAGTCAACTACTACTTACAGTCAACTACTACTACAGTACAGTCAACTACTACTACAGTCAATGAGTACAACTACTACTACAGTCAAACTACTACTCAACTACAGTCAACTACTACTTACAGTCAACTACTACTACAGTCAATGAGTCAACTACTACTACAGTACAGTCAACTACTACTACAGTCAACAGTCAACTACTACTACACAGTCAACTACTACCTACAGTCAACTACTACTACACAGTACAGTCAACTACTACTTAGTCAACTACTACTACACAGTACAGTCAACTACTACATACAGTCAACTACTACGTAGTCAACTACTACGTACAGTCAACTATTACTGACAGTCAACTACTATGTACAGTCACTACTACTTAGTCAACTACTACTTACAGTCAACTACTACTTACAATCAACTACTATGTACAGTCAACTACTACTTACAGTCAACTACTACTTACAGTCAACTACACTTAGTCAACTACTACTTAGTCAACTACTACTTACAGTCAACTACTACTACACAGTACAGTCAACTACTACGTAGTCAACTACTACTTACAGTACACTTAGTCAACTACTACTTAAAGTCAACTATTACGTACAGTCAACTACTACTACACAGTACAGTCAACTACTACCTACAGTCAACTACTACTTACAGTCAACTACTACATACAGTCAACTACTACATACAGTCAACTACTACATACAGTCAACTACTACTTACAGTCAACTACTACCTACAGTCAACTACTACTTACAGTCAACTACTACGTACAGTCAACTACTACTTACAGTCAACTACTACTAGTCTTACAGTCAATGAGTCAAGTCTGAACCATGCTTCATGGTTTCTACAACAATGTCTCCATGCTGACAATGTACATGTACAGATACTACTTACAGTCAACTATCATTTAGTCAACTACTACTTACAGTCAACTATCATTTAGTCAACTACTACTTACAGTCAACTATCACTTAGTCAACTACTACTTACAGTCAACTACCATTTAGTCAACCACTACTTACAGTCAACTACCATTTAGTCAACTATCACTTAGTTAACTACTACTTACAGTCAACCACTACTTAAAGTCAACTATCATTTAGTCAACTACTACTTACAGTCAACTATCATTTAGTCAACTACTACTTACAGTCAACTACTACTTAGTCAACTACTACTTACAGTCAACTATCATTTAGTCAACTACTACTTACAGTCAACTACTACTTACAATCAACTACCATTTAGTCAATTACTACTTACAGTCAACCACTACTTACAGTCAACTACCACTTAGTCAACCACTACTTACAGTCAACTACCACTTAGTCAACCACTACTTAGTCAACCACTACTTACAGTCAACTACCACTTAGTCAACCACTACTTACAGTCAACTACCACTTAGTCAACCACTACTTAGTCAACCACTACTTACAGTCAACCACTACTTAGTCAACTACTACTTAGTCAAGTCAACTCAACTACACTTAGTCAACCACTACTTAGTCAACTACCACTAGTCAACCACTACTTAGTCAACCACTACTTACAGTCAACCACTACTTAGTCAATTACCACTTAGTCAACTACTACTTACAGTCAACCACTACTTAGTCAACCACTACTTACAGTCAACCACTACTTACAGTCAACTACTACTTAGTCAACTACTACTTACAGTCAACCACTACTTACAGTCAGTCCACTACTTTTAGTCAACTACTACTTACAGTCAACTACCATTTAGTCAACTACTACTTACAGTCAACTACTACTTACAGTCAACTACTACTTACAGTCAACTATCACTTAGTCAACTACTACTTACAGTCAACTACTACTTACAGTCAACTACCATTTAGTCAATTACTACTTACAGTCAACTACTACTTACAGTCAACTACTATTTAGTCAACTACTACTTACAGTCAACTACTACTTACAGTCAACTATCACTTAGTCAACTACTACTTACAGTCAACTACTACTTAGTCAACTACTACTTACAGTCAACTATCATTTAGTCAACTACTACTTACAGTCAACTACTACTTACAGTCAACTACCATTTAGTCAATTACTACTTACAGTCAACCACTACTTACAGTCAACTACCACTTAGTCAACTACTACTACTCAACCACTACAGTCAACTACCACTTAGTCAACCACTACTTACAGTCAACTACCACTTAGTCAACCACTACTTACAGTCAACTACCACTTAGTCAACCACTACTTAGTCAACCACTACTTACAGTCAACTACCACTTAGTCAACCACTACTTACAGTCAACTACCACTTAGTCAACCACTACTTAGTCAACCACTACTTACAGTCAACCACTACTTAGTCAACTACCACTTAGTCAACCACTACTTACAGTCAACTACCACTTAGTCAACTACTACTTAGTCAACTACTACTTACAGTCAACCACTACTTACAGTCAACCACTACTTAGTCAACTACTACTTAGTCAACTACCACTTAGTCAACCACTACTTACAGTCAACCACTACTTAGTCAACTACCACTTAGTCAACTACTACTTACAGTCAACCACTACTTAGTCAACTACTACTTACAGTCAACCACTACTTACAGTCAACTACCACTTAGTCAACTACATTTAGTCACTACCACTTAGTCAACTACTACTTACAGTCAACCACTACTTACAGTCAACTACTACTTACAGTCAACTACCATTTAGTCAATTACTACTTACAGTCAACCACTACTTAGTCAACCACTACTTACAGTCAACTATCATTTAGTCAACTACCACTTAGTCAACTACTACTTACAGTCAACTACCACTTAGTCAACCACTACTTACTTACAGTCAACTACCATTTAGTCAATTACTACTTACAGTCAACCACTACTTACAGTCAACTACTACTTACAGTCAACCACTACTTACAGTCAACTACCACTTAGTCAACTATCATTTAGTCAACTACCACTTAGTCAACTACTACTCACAGTCAACCACTACTTAGTCAACTACTACTTACAGTCAACCACTACTTACAGTCAACTACCACTTAGTCAACTATCATTTAGTCAAGTACCACTTAGTCAACTACTACTTACAGTCAACCACTACTTAGTCAACTACTACTTACAGTCAACCACTACTTACAGTCAACTACTACTACACAGTACAGTCAACCACTACTTAGTCAACTACTACTTACAGTCAACCACTACTTGCAGTCAACTACTACTACACAGTACAGTCAACTACTACTACTACACAGTACAGTCAACTACTACTTACAGTCAACCACTACTTACAGTCAACTATCACTTAGTCAACTACTACTTACAGTCAACTACCATTTAGTCAATTACTACTTACAGTCAACCACTACTTACAGTCAACTACTACTTACAGTCAACTACTACTTACAGTCAACTACTACTACACAGTACAGTCAACTACTACTACACAGTACAGTCAACTACTACTTACAGTCAACTACTACTTACAGTCAACTACTACTTACAGTACAGTCAACTACTACTTACAGTCAACTACTACGTACACTACAGTCAACTACTACTTACAGTCAACTACTACTTACAGTCAACAGTCAACTACTACTTACAGTCAACTACTACTTACAGTACAGTCAACTACTACTTACAGTCAACTACTACTTACAGTCAACAGTCAACTACTACTTAAAGTCAACTACTACGTACAGTCAACAGTCAACTACTACTTACAGTCAACTACTACGTACAGTCAACAGTCAACTACTACTTAAAGTCAACTACTACGTACAGTCAACTATTACTACACAGTACAGTCAACTACTACCTACAGTCAACTACTACTTACATTCAACTACTACCTACAGTCAACTACTACTTACAGTCAACTACTACGTACAGTCAACTACTACCTACAGTCAATTAACTTACAGTCAACTACTACTAGTCTTACAGTCAATGAGTCAAGTCTGAACCATGCTTCATGGTTTCTACAACAATGTCTCCATGCTGACAATGTACAAGTACAACTACTACTTACAGTCAACTATCATTTAGTCAACTACTACTTACAGTCAACTATCATTTAGTCAACTACTTACAGTCAACTACCACTTAGTCAACTACTACTTACAGTCAACTACCATTTAGTCAACTACTACTTACAGTCAACTACCACTTAGTCAACTACTACTTACAGTCAACTACCATTTAGTCAACTACCACTTAGTCAACCACTACTTACAGTCAACTATCACTTAGTCAACTACTACTTACAGTCAACTATCACTTAGTCAACTACTACTTACAGTCAACTACTACTTACAGTCAACTACTACTTAGTCAACTACTACTTACAGTCAACTACTACTTACTTAGTCAACTACTACTTAGTCAACTACTACTTAGTCAACCACTACTTAGTCAACCACTACTTACAGTCAACTACTACTTAGTCAACTACTACTTACAGTCAACTACCACTTAGTCAACCACTACTTAGTCAACTACCACTTAGTCAACCACTACTTAGTCAACCACTACTTACAGTCAACCACTACTTAGTCAACTACCACTTAGTCAACCACTACTTACAGTCAACTACTACTTTAGTCAACCACTACTTACAGTCAACTACCACTTAGTCAACTACCACTTAGTCAATTACTACTTACAGTCAACCACTACTTAGTCAACTACCACTTAGTCAACTACCATTTAGTCAATTACTACCTACAGTCAACCACTACTTAGTGAACTACTACTTACAGTCAACTACCACTTAGTCAACTATCATTTAGTCAACTACCATTTAGTCAACTACTACTTACAGTCAACCACTACTTAGTCAACTACTACTTACAGTCAACTACCACTTAGTCAACTACCATTTAGTCAATTACTACTTACAGTCAACCACTACTTAGTCAACTACTACTTACAGTCAACTACTACTTACAGTCAACTATCATTTAGTCAACTACCACTTAGTCAACTACTACTTAGTCAACTACTACTCACGGTCAACCACTACTTAGTCAACTACTACTTACAGTCAACTACCACTTAGTCAACTACCATTTAGTCAATTACTACTTACTGTCAACCACTACTAAGTCAACTACTACTTACAGTCAACCACTACTTACAGTCAACTATCATTTAGTCAACTACTACTTACAGTCAACCACTACTTAGTCAACTACTACTTACAGTCAACCACTACTTACAGTCAACTACCACTTAGTCAACTACTATTGAGTCAATTACTACTTACAGTCAACCACTACTTAGTCGACTACTACTTACAGTCACCACTACTTACAGTCAACTACCACTTAGTCAACTACTACATACAGTCAACTACTACTACAGTCAATGAGTCAAGTCTGAACCATGCTTCCTGGGTTGAGTTTCTCAACGGTTGCAGCGCGAATAACGGGGGTCTAAGAAACACCTAAACGTTTGTTAAGGTCAGATAACTCTTTAACACTATCCCGATGAAGCCGTGCCAGAGAATCACTTCCCGTGCGACGGGCACCCACAGCTGCCGCCTATTCCCTGTAGACAGCACTTTTCTGATTTTTTCCCCGATAGCTAAACAAATACTAACAATAAAGTGTTTGGTATCAACAGAAAGCGCAAACACTGAACTAAATGGCTATGGTGGAAAGAAATCATTGGCTGATACTGTTTGGTAGTGCTTGTCTCTGAAAGTAACATGGGTACATGTAACAGAGTAACAAAAAAATGTTTTGCACTCTTTTCCGTCTTTTAATACCAAACTAAAGGTAAAATGGGCAAAAAATGATTATGATGATTTCTTTTTTTAGTGTTCTCTATCATTATGTATAACTTTTCACTTCTTCCTATAACAGGGACGGATTATAGGGGGTTTCCTGGTTGCGTGGAACCCCCCACTCCCCCAGTTGCCTAAAATAAAACAAACACAATCTCTCTCTCTCTCTCTCACACACACACACTTACTATATCGTTCATCTATAACAAAATGTTCGTAACTGTAAAGTGCTTTGAAATCTGCTGGAAACCCCCCTTTATGTACAGCATAATCCACCCCTCTAAAAATGTATTCCACAGTACAAATTCCCTTTATTTAGTTTAGGTACGTCCGGTGTAGGCTGCCTTCTTTCCCAGTCTGGAATGTCTCTCGCACTCAGCACCCTATGAAAATGGTAACAGTTCTATTACAGCGTGCATTCCAGCACGTATACCAACTGCCAGCATTCAAACTGAGAGCCAGTACAAAGTTAACATGTCCCTATGTGTTACTGTGGTGTTAGTTTCTCCTAGAGCGATCATGGAAAAGACAGGGATTTAAAAAAAATTGAAACCACCACAGACGGTTGCTACGTCCCCACATGAGGACATTTCCCAGACACCATATGTGGTTGTTACGTCGGGAAGAGATAGAAACAAAAACCACCGCATGATGTGGTTACGCCTGGAAAGTGTTAAGCTTACTCTTCACTCTTGGGAGAGAGAGAAAAGGGTTGCTATCAAAAGGGGAATAAATAATACCTCTCTGTCAGTTTGAACAAATATTTTGATTTCATCCACGTCTGTGTGCAGAAAGTTAAATTTGCACTATATTATGTCATCTAACATGATGAAAAATTAGGAAGGAGCACTCAAAAACGCTTGCGTACGTTTAAATTTAATTAGCTAAAATCATCCCGTATTTTTTCACGATAGACTAAAGAATATTTGCTGTCACAAGCTTGTTGGTTTGGTCTTCAATTTTGAAAATCAAAGTCACGTTCACGTGAGAAATTTAAAAAAGCTGGAAGTGTTGATATTTCCCATGATCCTTCAAATAGTTTGTAGCTTGTTACCTCGATAGCAGCCACAACACGTTTGCGGCAAACGAGGTGTTTCTTAGCACCATTTTTGCTGATTTGAGCTCGTGCTGCGTAACGTTAGCCCTTGTGAAACGGCCCCGTTTTCTTAGTGTTGCATCTAGGATTTCAAAAAAGGGAGCCCTGGGGCTCCCTCAGGTGAAAAAAAAGGAGCCCCAAGGGACCCCTGGGATAAAAAGAAGGGACCCCTGGGATAAAAAGAAGGGACCCAAGAGCTTTTCGAGAATTAAGCAAAACCCAGCAGTATGAATGCATTTTAGCACTTTAGACAGAATGAAGAATAACACAGCGACCACAGAAAGTAAAGAGCACATTCCCAGACAGCAACATTTAAACACAGAGACTGAGAGAGACAGAGCCTGTCACAGTGTGTGTGTGTGTGTGTGAGAGAGAGAGAGAGAGAGAGAGAGAGAGAGAGAGAGAGAGAGAGAGAGAGAGAGAGAGGGAGGGAGAGAGAGAGGAGAGAGAGAGAGAGAGAGAGAGAGAGAGCGCGTTGTGCTCAGGCCGAAGTCATTACTTTCGCACTCAAGATTCTTCAAGTTCGAGTTGTGACTTTCGCCGATTCAGTGATTGTGTAAAAACTCTCAGTCTCATCGTCGATGTTATCGCCCTCGCACTCTTCCTTGCCTTTGGAAAGACTGTTTTTCGCATCTTTACAGTTAGTTGGGCAAGGCCAACAAATGAGACTGTTAATGCATCGTCACTGAACATATTCAAAAACAATATTGACCAAAAATATAAAAGCGTGATGTACTCCTCACATTTAGAGGAACTTTATTAGGATTCAAATAAATACACAAAAGCCTATTAGTATTAGTTCACGGGTAAAAGAAGTAGTATATATATATGATATGACTTGAAACGATATCTAGAGGGCAAAAGGCTTGAAAAATAAGACTATAGTCATAATAGTGCCAAATTGCTATGCTATGCTATGCTAAGGCAGTTTCAAGAAGTTCCAATCTCGGATCTGGTTGACATCGGCATCGCGAGTTCTGTTTCACTTCCTGGCCCATTGTGTGTATTCTTAGTTGTACAAACATCCTTCGTTGATAGGCCACGAAACACGAAATAAAATAAGTTTGCTTTGCTCACTGCGCCTTAGGCTAGAGGCCCTACAACAGAACGAGAATCGCTGGCTGTGGCATTGAGCTCGATAGTGTGCACCAAAACAAAAATGGCGGACTGAAAAGTTGTGCTCCCGAGTGAAAATTTGTGTGATTGGACAAAGCCAATCAGAAACGTTAACAGAAAGGATGCTCGGTTCGAATCAATATCGAGAAGGCTATAGACACAGCAGCTGCGACTACGCACTCGTTAAGTAAAAGTGCGTTCGTTTTTTGTTTTTATGCGTGAGTTGGGCCGCACTGTTCGCAAGACCGCGCTATTTCTACAGCAATGTCTCAGTGCAGGTACATCTAATCAGTTCTACGTAACGTTAGCCCAAGTTGTGAAACAGCCGCCTGTTTTCTACAGCAATGTCTCAGTGCAGGTACATCTAATCAGTTCTATGTTAGCCCTTGTGAAACAGCCCCCTGTTTTTTACAGCAACGTCTCAGTGCAGGTACATCTAATCAGTTCTACATAACGTTAGCCCTTGTGAAACGGCCCCCTGTTTTCTACAGCAATGTCTCAGTGCAGGTACATCTAATCAGTTCTACATAACGTTAGCCCTTGTGAAACGGCCCCGTTTTCTACAGCAATGTCTCAGTGCAGGTACATCTAATCAGTTCTACGTAATGTTAGCCCTTGTGAAACGGCCCCCTGTTTTCTACAGCAATGTCTCAATGCAGGTACATGCAATCAGTTCTACGTTAGCCCTTGTGAAACAGCCCCGTTTTCTACAACGACGTCTCAGTGCAGGACATCTAATCAGTTCTACATAACGTTAGCCCTTGTGAAACGGACCCCTGTTTTCTACAGCAATGTCTCAGTGCAGGTACATCTAATCAGTTTCTACGTTAGCCCTTGTGAAACGGCCCCCTGTTTTCTACAGCAACGTCTCAGTGCAGGTACATCTAATCAGTTCTACGTTAGCCCTTGTGAAACGGCCCCCCGTTTTCTACAGCAACGTCTCAGTGCAGGTACAGCTAATCAGTTCAACGGAAAACCATTTGTTCTACTGTCACTCTGACATAAGTTGTGTATGATTACCAGTACCACTCTCAACCTGGGCAGTTCCTGCACTGGCATTTAGTGCTGCAGCCTTGGGGATTGCTTAACAGTTGGACCCTTTCTCAGGGGCAGTGGATGGATGCCTCGTGCCTCCATACGGGGAGCTGGATGACCCTGCCCCCTCCATGAGTCTCTCCCTGTGGGGATACCGGGGGGTCTTTCATAAAAATAATAGTTCCCCCACCTTCTTGAAGTTCAGTGCTTGTAACTTCCTCTAATCTACCACTCTCTTTGACTCTGCCTTTCCCCTTTGCTTTCTATCATCTATTGGCCCATTCTCCTGCCTTTAAAAAAAAACACCCCACAAAAAACATTCCAAATACTTTTTCTCCTTTGAGCTCCTCTGAAATCGGAATGTCGGCTGTAGGCAGCAGGGAGACCAGAGAAAACTGAAAACCAGGCACATACATACCTTACCCATTATGGCCATATGGCCTGGGTGAGTGGGGATACTCCTTGGGCGAGCAAGTAATAAAACAATAGAAGACCAACATCAGCCTTTGCTTTCTTCAGTGCACAGCTTTTTCCTTTTCCGTGCTGTGAGGTGTTGGAACTGGGCCTGCCGGCCCTGCAGCTTGCTGCGAAACAACATATTATGATAGCACCAGTCATTGTTTTCTCTGTGTCCCATATGTTTCCTTTTCCTCGCCATGAAGCATTAGAACTCCCTGTGAAGGCCCTGCAGCTTGTTGCGAAACAACATAATTATAACACCAGTCATTGTTTTCTCTGATGAAGTAAACAACATATTATGATAACACCAGTCATTGTTTTCTCTGATGAAGTAAACAACATATTATGATAGACCAGTCATTGTTTTCTCTGATGAAGTAAACAACATATTATGATAACACCAGTCATTGTTTTCTCTGATGAAGTAAACAACATATTATGATAGACCAGTCATTGTTTTCTCTGATGAAGTAAACAACATATTATGATAGACTAGTCATTGTTTTCTCTGATGAAGTAAACAACATATTATGATAGACCAGTCATTGTTTTCTCTGATGAAGTAAACAACATATTATGATAGACCAGTCATTGTTTTCTCTGATGAAGTAAACAACATATTATGATAGACCAGTCATTGTTTTCTCTGATGAAGTAAACAACATATTATGATAGACCAGTCATTGTTTTCTCTGATGAAGTAAACAACATATTAGTTTTCTCTGTGCTCCACGTGTTTCCCTTTCTTCGCCATAGACCAGTCATTGTTTTCTCTGAGCTCCTCATGTGCCCTGCAGCTTGTTCCATAAAATAACAAACACATCAGATTAGTCTTAGTTTTCTCTGTGCTCCACGTGTTTCCCTTTCTTCGCCATGAGGCCTTGGAACTCCCTGTGAAGGCCCTGCAGCTAGTTTTCTCTGTGCTCCACATGTTTCCCTTTCTTCGCCATGAGGCCTTGGAACTCCCTGTGAAGGCCCTGCAGCTAGTTTTCTCTGTGCTCCACATGTTTCCCTTTCTTCGCCATGAGGCCTTGGAACTCCCTGTGAAGGCCCTGCAGCTAGTTTTCTCTGTGCTCCACATGTTTCCCTTTCTTCGCCATGAGGCCTTGGAACTCCCTGTGAAGGCCCTGCAGCTAGTTTTCTCTGTGCTCCACGTGTTTCCCTTTCTTCGCCATGAGGCCTTGGAACTCCCTGTGAAGGCCCTGCAGCTAGTTTTCTCTGTGCTCCACGTGTTTCCCTTTCTTCACCATGAGGCCTTGGAACTCCCTGTGAAGGCCCTGCAGCTAGTTTTCTCTGTGCTCCACATGTTTCCCTTTCTTCGCCATGAGGCCTTGGAACTCCCTGTGAAGGCCCTGCAGCTAGTTTTCTCTGTGCTCCACGTGTTTCCCTTTCTTCGCCATGAGGCCTTGGAATTCCCTGTGAAGGCCCTGCAGCTTGCTGTGCAGGTTGGCAATGTCCACCAGGAGAGGCAGACTCTGCCTGAAGGCTGCCTGACTGTGGCGCAGGTGAGGGGACACCAGCACTCCAAATAGCTTCAGCGGGTCCTGGCCACCGCTGGCAGCTTGACAATCAAGGGGGGTGTCCATAGCCATATCGCTCTTTGTACCGTCACCTCTGCTTCCCTCCCACTCACCCGGCCTTTCTTCGCCGCCTGTCGCCATGCCAACTGTTTCCGCTTTCTCGCTGTGACCTTTGCGCTGGCGAAGGTCGCCTGAAGCTTTGCGGTTCTGGTCGTCAATTTTCTGTCGGTCAATTGTCTTTGAGACGCTGGCTCGTTTCTCCACCAGACTGAGGCAAAGCTGGGAGCAGGGCTTCCCCTCTCCACAATCGTCATGGCCATCTTCCTCAGCGGCAACGTTGATGGCCACGGAAGCCTCCATGCTGCGCTGGTTGAACTGCAGCGCCCCCACGCTGCTGGGCCCGCCCATGGAGTAGCGGGCCCTGGCCAGGCTGAGGAAGCCACGGGCCATCAGGGCCTGCAGCCGCCCGCGGGTCAGGTAGAGGACGTCCAGTGTGGAAAACCACTCCAGGGTCACCTGGTCCAGGGTCTGCCTCAGGGACGTCAGGTCATCAGGGGACTCCATGGGAAACACCTGAAACATCCAGAGTGAAACAGTTGATAGAGGACGTCCAGCGTGGAAAACCACTCCAGGGTCACCTGGTCCAGGGTCTGCCTCAGGGACGTCAGGTCATCAGGGGACTCCATGGGAAACACCTGAAACATCCAGAGTGAAACAGTTGATAGAGGACGTCCAGCATGGAAAACCACTCCAGGGTCACCTGGTCCAGGGTCTGCCTCAGGGACGTTAGGTCATCAGGGGACTCCATGTCCATGGGAAACACCTGAAACAGCCAGAGTGAAACATCTTTCTTCATGAAGTTAATCTGGTTTTAATGAAACATCTTGAGTACGATCAGATGTGTCAGGTCCCAAGGGGACTCCTATGCTCGAGCAACTGAAATGGCCCTCACTTCAACAAAGAAGAGAAATAGTAAGAGTCGTCATGATGTATAAACTTCATCACGAACTCGTTACCATGAAAGACAAACTGACCCTTGCACCACAACGCCTGGTCACGGACTTTGCCAAGGCTTTTGACAAGGTCAACCACAGCCTCCTCCTCCACAAGCTCCATCACTACAGCATCATTCAGGGGCGAAGTCAACCGCTGGATTAAGAGTTTTCTCGCAGAAAGACGACAGGCAGTGGTTGATGAGGGAGCCCGATCAGCATCCGCTTGGGCTAAGTCAGGCGTTCCCCAGGGATCAGTAAGATCTCCAACACCTTGCTGAATGGGAAAGGAGCTGGGATATGCAATTCCATCCGTGAAAATGTACTGTCGTGCCTGTGTCCAGGAACACCACTCCACCATAGCTACCACCCGCATGGTCACACCATGGACACAGTAACATCAGTGAAATACCTTGGAATCACCATCCAGAAGGACATCACTCCACCATAGCTACCACCCGCATGGTCACACCATGGACACAGTAACATCAGTGAAATACCTTGGAATCACCATCCAGAAGGACATCACTCCACCATAGATAGCTACCACCCGCATGGTCACACCATGGACACAGTAACATCAGTGAAATACCTTGGAATCACCATCCAGAAGGACATCAACTGGGGTGATCACATAGAGAACATCACAGCCAAGGCGAACAGAATGCTGGGGTTCCTGCAGCAAAATCTCAAGATCTGCTCAATGGAACTGAGACTGTGAGAGGAAGAGCGTATCGGACTTGTCAGACCCCTGCTAGAGTATGCCATCTCTGTGTGGGACCCTTACAGTTACAGACAAATCACAGGAATGTGAATACAAATCGAGGCTATACAGAGAAGGGCGGCTCGCTTCGTACTCAACCGCTACCACAACACCTCCAGTGTCAGTAATATGTTAGGGTGGCCCACACTTGAGCAGCGCAGGAAAACCAGCAGGCTGACAACGCTTTATAAAAATCCAGCAAGGCATTGTCCAGGTTGACAACACCAGGCTCATCCCAGCACCGAGCCGCCAGAGAAGAGAACATGACCAACAACTGTCATCCATCCACTGTCGCACTGAATACAGACAAAATTCATTTTCCCCTCGAACCAACTGCGACTGGAACGGACAAGGTGCATGGATTTTCAACCATAATCATAATCAACAATAAAAAATCTATGAATGAAAGAAAACATGATGTGAATTGAAAGGAGACAACAAAAAGACATAAAAATACAACCATGTTTGGGGGCGGATCAGCCAGTCATGGAAGAGGGGGGGGGGGGTAGTTCCAAGTGGTCAGTTGGGGTGGGGTGAGGGGTCTGGGGGGTAGGGCTTGCCTCCCAGAAGCTGAATATAATTTGAATGTAAAAGATGCAATAAAGGCTTCTTGCTAGAGAATAAGCTCAACGTATAGCTTGGGACAACATTTTTTCTCCCCTTCTTCTTTTCTTTCCATTTTTGGCTCCCGAACGTCGTTTTTTAAAACAAAGTGAGTCTATAGTATCGTACATGTTCGGTTGTGTGTCTGTGTGTATGTGTGTGTGTGTGTGTGTTGCGTCCGTGGCCCCGACTTTTAACCTTAACTCAAACCTTAACGTTGTCATTTTCTCTAAACATATAGAGGGTTAGAGGGTTAAAGTTAGCAGGATACTTGATTTTGACGTCAGCCTTCAAGTCACGACGATCAAAGCAGTCAGATACATTGATAAAGAACAAAATAAAGATAATCATTTGTTGCAGAGATTACTGTTGGTCACTATGTTTTTCTGAAAGCTTGGTCAATATGCTTTTCAATTTTACTTGTTTGCCAAAAATTAAAATAGGGCTCCACTATGTTACATGCGCATATATAAACATACATATAATTACATTTTAAAGAAAGGGGTAGGGGTAATTTAATGCATAGAAATAATTTTAATTTACACAGTAAAATAAAAAATAATTCTGTTTTCAGATGCACAAGTGTCTACATAACAGTATTCTCTCTATACAGGCATGGGAATTGTCATGGGAATTCCCATGCCTGCTATAGTAATAAAAATCAGACGTGAGCCTTGCAGGCTTTGCCTCTTGTTATTATTCTTTCTGAGGGAAATCCAAATTTGATGTAGTACCCAAGACCAAAGATATGTAACAATATAGCAACAATGAGGCCTATTATGGCTATACATAAAAGAACAGAAAAGGAAAGGAAACATAATATGAATCATCTAAACGTCACATCATATCACATTGTAGCAAACTCTTTGTTTGGTGAGGATTGAGTTTAACGTCACATCATATCACATTGTAGCAAAGTCTTTGTTTGGTGAGGATTGAGTTTAACGTCACATCATATCACATTGTAGCAAAATCTTTGTTTGGTGAGGATTGAGTTTAACGTCACATCATATCACATTGTAGCAAAGTCTTTGTTTGGTGAGGATTGAGTTTAACGTCACATCATATCACATTGTAGCAAAGTCTTTGTTTGGTGAGGATTGAGTTTAACGTCATATCATATCACATTGTAGCAAAGTCTTTGTTTGGTGAGGATTGAGTTTAACGTCACATCATATCACATTGTAGCAAAGTCTTTGTTTGGTGAGGATTGAGTTTAACGTCACATCATATCACATTGTAGCAAAGTCTTTGTTTGGTGAGGATTGAGTTTAACGTCACATCATATCACATTGTAGCAAAGTCTTTGTTTGGTGAGGATTGAGTTTAACGTCATATCATATCACATTGTAGCAAAGTCTTTGTTTGGTGAGGATTGAGTTTAACGTCACATCATATCACATTGTAGCAAAGTCTTTGTTTGGTGAGGATTGAGTTTAACGTCACATCATATCACATTGTAGCAAAGTCTTTGTTTGGTGAGGATTGAGTTTAACGTCATATCATATCACATTGTAGCAAAGTCTTTGTTTGGTGAGGATTGAGTTTAACGTCACATCATATCACATTGTAGCAAAGTCTTTGTTTGGTGAGGATTGAGTTTAACGTCATATCATATCACATTGTAGCAAAGTCTTTGTTTGGTGAGGATTGAGTTTAACGTCACATCATATCACATTGTAGCAAAGTCTTTGTTTGGTGAGGATTGAGTTTAACGTCACATCATATCACATTGTAGCAAAGTCTTTGTTTGGTGAGGATTGAGTTTAACGTCACATCATATCACATTGTAGCAAAGTCTTTGTTTGGTGAGGATTGAGTTTAACGTCACATCATATCACATTGTAGCAAAGTCTTTGTTTGGTGAGGATTGAGTTTAACGTCACATCATATCACATTGTAGCAAAGTCTTTGTTTGGTGAGGATTGAGTTTAACGTCACATCATATCACATTGTAGCAAAGTCTTTGTTTGGTGAGGATTGAGTTTAACGTCACATCATATCACATTGTAGCAAAGTCTTTGTTTGGTGAGGATTGAGTTTAACGTCACATCATATCACATTGTAGCAAAGTCTTTGTTTGGTGAGGATTGAGTTTAACGTCACATCATATCACATTGTAGCAAAGTCTTTGTTTGGTGAGGATTGAGTTTAACGTCATATCATATCACATTGTAGCAAAGTCTTTGTTTGGTGAGGATTGAGTTTAACGTCACATCATATCACATTGTAGCAAACTCTTTGTTTGGTGAGGATTGAGTTTAACGTCACATCATATCACATTGTAGCAAAGTCTTTGTTTGGTGAGGATTGAGTTTAACGTCACATCATATCACATTGTAGCAAAGTCTTTGTTTGGTGAGGATTGAGTTTAACGTCACATCATATCACATTGTAGCAAAGTCTTTGTTTGGTGAGGATTGAGTTTAACGTCATATCATATCACATTGTAGCAAAGTCTTTGTTTGGTGAGGATTGAGTTTAACGTCACATCATATCACATTGTAGCAAACTCTTTGTTTGGTGAGGATTGAGTTTAACGTCACATCATATCACATTGTAGCAAAGTCTTTGTTTGGTGAGGATTGAGTTTAACGTCATATCATATCACATTGTAGCAAACTCTTTGTTTGGTGAGGATTGAGTTTAACGTCACATCATATCACATTGTAGCAAAGTCTTTGTTTGGTGAGGATTGAGTTTAACGTCATATCATATCACATTGTAGCAAACTCTTTGTTTGGTGAGGATTGAGTTTAACGTCATATCATATCACATTGTAGCAAACTCTTTGTTTGGTGAGGATTGAGTTTAACGTCATATCATATCACATTGTAGCAAACTCTTTGTTTGGTGAGGATTGAGTTTAACGTCATATCATATCACATTGTAGCAAACTCTTTGTTTGGTGAGGATTGAGTTTAAGAAAAACCCAAACCATAAAAGTACAAACAATAGGACAGGTCTAGCTCAGACAATATTTCATGGTAAATTGGACATATCATTATTGGAAATCAAACCAGGCCATGCTACTGTCAAATTATAATAGATGACTCTTGTTCAAAACAAATCAGTCATTATTATATGTGATCATAACTAGCATCCACCTAATAAAACAAAGCATACCAAATTCTACCAATTATGTAAAACTTCAAACCATGTGTCATTGTGTGTCAGTCAGTCATGTCTGACTAGCCACGACTTCCAGATACAATGGAGGCAATTACTATTCTGGAGGACTGGGTATAGTGTTAAATGTAAAGAAGTCTTGCCCAAAATATCCCCACTCTCCTGGACAAAGAGATTTTAGACAGAACTTTGGTGTTGGCGAAGGTCTCCAAAGGCCAAATAATCCTTTATGCTGCAGTACTACTAGTAAGAGCCAGTGCAAATGCCTCAGACAATATCCTTCACAAAGATTTGCCATCACAAGATTCAAAGTGTGACATAGAACATGGATCAAAGGTAAACCTACCTTTGAGAACAACGAATAAACCAATGAAACCGGGCTGAACCATGCAGGCCCTCAGCTCTAATGAGTGCTTTCAATTTCAATCACATTAATTCAAATTAGCAACTTAACTGAAGTTTGGATTTTGTGTGTGTCGTCTGTACTTTTTCATCTTCAAGTTCAAGGGTGTGGAACTGGTGGGATGGTGTGGAACATAAGGGGAGGGGCAACAGAAGCAGAATTGGGGTGCAATTGATTTGTTTATATACAAGTCACAGGGTGCATGTGGGGACCCAAACCAACTCACATCAATGCCCCCCCCCCCCCCCCCCCCCCCCCCTCTGTTCCTATGCCACTGCATGTAGTCACATTCAAGTGAACTGATAAACTGGTAAGAGAAATGGAATTTGTATTTTAATGATAGTAAATGTAAAGTATATTAATGCATTTAGGTAAGATACTAAGAATAATCCAAATTGCAATTATAAAATCTGACACAGTGCCAAGAAACATATTCTAGAAACTTGCTAGGAGGAAAAGGATCTTGGTGTCATCTTTGATTCTGGATTGTTGTTGTTGTTGTTGTTCCCTGGCTTAACGACTCCAGGGATCATCCCAACAGCCAGAGCACTTGAACAATATGGCACAACTGCATCAGCTAGGGATGAGAACATTACGTGTGTGGCCGTTTTTGATTACCCCGCCATGTGGGCAGTCACACTCCGTCTTCAGGGGATTTTAGACTGATGATGTTAATGCTGGGAGCTTGTCATGGCTTAAGACAATCCCCGCACAACCATTCAGAGCATAAGAACATTTTGATGTAGCCTCGGCTTTCTAGCTTATGTCAACTGGTCTGACAGCCTCATGCCAAGGCAAATTCTGGATTAAAATTTGATAATCACATTAACACGGCTATTAGTACTAAAGGCAACAAAATGCTGGGCATAATTAGAACTAAAAGAAGTTTTATTGGGTTAACATTTTTTAAACTATATAAAAGTTTGGTCAGATCTCATCTAGAATATATGGAAATCAGGTCTGGAGTCCGTTTTTAAAAAGGCAATCGGTAGCATTACAAAGGGTCCAAAGACGAGCAACAAAATTAGTTAAAGGCGTTAGTCACCTTGATTACAAACATAGACTAAGGAAGTTGAAATTACCATCTCTAAAATATATATATAGTAGTAGTAGTAGTACTAGTAGTGTAATAGGGCCAGAAGTAGAAGTGGGCCTCTCGGACCTTTTAATTTGATTAAGTTTCACAATGTAGAAGAATTTGTTGGGATCTGATAAACACATACACATTTTTTCACAGTGATATATACTGACAACAATACTAATATTAGTAATAAATCTTTGTTCCAGCTAACAACTGACTGAAGAACTCGTAACTCTTCCTGCACATATTAAACGAGCACAAAATCTAACAATTCAAAAACCTCCTTGATAAATACACCAACATCTCAAAACTGAGCATGACTAAAACAAGGCAGATTTGCCAAAAACAAAATATAAAAACCTCCAGTCCTACTAATTGCCGTCCAGAGCTGTCTGGAGCCATCTGGATAACGTCTGGATATCGATTGGAGTTGTCCTGGTGCCTTCTGGATGTCGATTGGAGTTGTCCTAGTGCCTTCTGGATGTCGATTGGAGTTGTCCTGGTGCCTTCTGGATGTCGATTGGAGTTGTCCTGGTGCCTTCTGGATATCGATTGGAGTTGTCCTAGTGCCTTCTGGATGTCGATTGGAGTTGTCCTGGTGCCTTCTGGATGTCGATTGGAGTTGTCCTGGTGCCTTCTGGATGTCGATTGGAGTTGTCCTGGTGCCTTCTGGATGTCGATTGGAGTTGTCCTGGTGCCTTCTGGATATCGATTGGAGTTGTCCTGGTGCCTTCTGGATGTCAATTGGAGTTGTCCTGGTGCCTTCTGGATGTCGATTGGAGTTGTCCTGGTGCCTTCTGGATGTCGATTGGAGTTGTCCTGGTGCCTTCTGGATGTCAATTGGAGTTGTCCTGGTGCCTTCTGGATGTCAATTGGAGTTGTCCTGGTGCCTTCTGGATGTCGATTGGAGTTGTCCTGGTGCCTTCTGGATGTCAATTGGAGTTGTCCTGGTGCCTTCTGGATGTCAATTGGAGTTGTCCTGGTGCCTTCTGGATGTCAATTGGAGTTGTCCTGGTGCCTTCTGGATGTCAATTGGAGTTGTCCTGGTGCCTTCTGGATGTCAATTGGAGTTGTCCTGGTGCCTTCTGGATGTCAATTGGAGTTGTCCTGGTGCCTTCTGGATGTCGATTGGAGTTGTCCTGGTGCCTTCTGGATGTCGATTGGAGTTGTCCTGGTGCCTTCTGGATATCAATTGGAGTTGTCCTGGTGCCTTCTGGATATCGATTGGAGTTGTCCTGGTGCCTTCTGGATGTCAATTGGAGTTGTCCTGGTGCCTTCTGGATATCGATTGGAGTTGTCCTGGTGCCTTCTGGATGTCGATTGGAGTTGTCCTGGTGCCTTCTGGATATCAATTGGAGTTGTCCTGGTGCCTTCTGGATGTCGATTGGAGTTGTCCTGGTGCCTTCTGGATGTCGATTGGAGTTGTCCTGGTGCCTTCTGGATGTCGATTGGAGTTGTCCTGGTGCCTTCTGGATATCAATTGGAGTTGTCCTGGTGCCTTCTGGATATCAATTGGAGTTGTCCTGGTGCCTTCTGGATGTCAATTGGAGTTGTCCTGGTGCCTTCTGGATGTCGATTGGAGTTGTCCTGGTGCCTTCTGGATGTCGATTGGAGTTGTCCTGGTGCCTTCTGGATATCAATTGGAGTTGTCCTGGTGCCTTCTGGATGTCTATTGGAGTTGTCCTGGTGCCTTCTGGATGTCAATTGGAGTTGTCCTGGTGCCTTCTGGATGTCGATTGGAGTTGTCCTGGTGCCTTCTGGATGTCGATTGGAGTTGTCCTGGTGCCTTCTGGATGTCAATTGGAGTTGTCCTGGTGCCTTCTGGATGTCGATTGGAGTTGTCCTGGTGCCTTCTGGATGTCGATTGGAGTTGTCCTGGTGCCTTCTGGATATCAATTGGAGTTGTCCTGGTGCCTTCTGGATGTCGATTGGAGTTGTCCTGGTGCCTTCTGGATATCAATTGGAGTTGTCCTGGTGCCTTCTGGATGTCAATTGGAGTTGTCCTGGTGCCTTCTGGATGTCGACTGGAGTTGTCCTGGTGCCTTCTGGATATCAATTGAGTTGTCCTGGTGCCTTCTGGATGTCAATTGGAGTTGTCCTGGTGCCTTCTGGATGTCGATTGGAGTTGTCCTGGTGCCTTCTGGATGTCGATTGGAGTTGTCCTGGTGCCTTCTGGATGTCGATTGGAGTTGTCCTGGTGCCTTCTGGATGTCAATTGGAGTTGTCCTGGTGCCTTCTGGATGTCGACTGGAGTTGTCCTGGTGCCTTCTGGATGTCGATTCTTTCATAAACTAGTATAGACCTAGTTGGTTTTGGTTTTGGTTTTCCCTGTGGGGTTACCAGGGGGAGGGGGGGGGGGGGAATATTTTGTAAAAAGTAGTTCCCCCACCTTCTGGAAGTTCTATGCTTGTAATTTCCTCTAATCTGCCACTCCGGACTCTGCCTTTTCCCTTTGCTTTCTATCATCTAGTGATCTACTATCTGACTTATTGGCCTATTGTCCTGCTCTTTAAAAAAAAAAATCAAAATAATTGTTCTCCTTTGAGCTCCTCTGATATCGGTATGTGTTGGCTGTACACAGCAGGGAGACCACTGAAAACTGGACATATATGTATGTACCTTACCCATTATGGCCTGGGAACGCAGTGGTTTTTTTATGTCAGTATTTCAGTGCTTTGCTTTTTTCTCATAGTTTTTATTTTTTATTATTCTCTCTCTCTCTCCCTCTCTCTCTGGATTTATGGACAGCATCTGGACGGCAATGAGCAGGACCCAAACCTCTCAGCTGTGCTAAAGTTCTTATAGTATAGCATGTCGGGTTAAAATTCCTAGCTCGTTAAAATTCCTAGCTCGCTATACTATGACTGACTATTTGCGGCATTTTGCAACATTGAGCATGAACGACAAATTTCACTTTTTTCTAGGGTTAGAGATAGGGTTACGGTTAGGTAAATGGTTCAAGTAACGAAAAAGTGAAATTTGTGGTTGTCGCAAATAGTCACTCTCATAGTAGCGAGCTAGGAATTTTAACGAGCTAGGAATGTTAACCCTACATAGCATAGTATAGTGTGGGACTGGCTCAAGCCTAAGCCTCACGGCTTATAAAGTCCCTTCAATGACAGTATTGATGTTACGGCCCGATACGTATCTTGGCCCAATATGTATTGGGCCGTGGCCCAATAGAGAGTTCCGTATTGGGCCAGACCAATACGATACACACTGGTGGGCTTGGCCCAACAGCGTGCAAATGAGGTTGTTTTGTATTGGTCCGACCAATACGTTTCTGTGTGTCTGCCGGTTTCATGAGAAAAAAAATTGCTGGTTATCTCCTGTCTTTCTCCCGATTCTTTCTCATGGCTGAAGTGTGTTTGTACTTTGTTGAAAATTTACGCTGAGAAACTGCATTTTTCTGTGAAAGGAAGGTTTATGGCTAGTCACTAAGTTAGTGCCAGCTTTTTATCGTTTTTATTCTTAACGAGAGTGTTTGTGTGTGTAAGGAGAGGGAGGGGCATAAGTAACTCGTGTGCAAGAAACTTGTCCGCAGGTTTTCCTTAGGCACTTGACTGTCATGCACATTTTGGGGTTTCTCAGTGACTCAGTCTTCACTGGCCGTTCTCCATTGCGGATCCATAACTCAAATAGAACGCTCAGTGCCAATCGTTTTGAGCATAAATAGAATTGATCGCTTGTTAATAGTACTCAGAACTCAAAACAACGTACAACCACAAACCTGGAAAACTTTAAACTTTGTGACAACAACTCACAACAACGTTATTCATAGAACCGGATTTTCCCGGAGCAGACTGTTTCGTATTGGGCCGACCAATATGTGATGGTCCAGCCCAATAGAAAACACACCTTTTTTTTTCTCTATTGGGCCTGGCCTGATGGTAGGTAGGAAGGTAGCTAGGTAGGTAGGGACAAAACAAGCCGTAAAGCTTTTCCAAACAGTCCCATCTTTTATGATTTTTCTGGTAAATGTATCTTTTTGGTCAAGGTTGAAATTTTCCTCATAAATCATTATTCGTCATATAGCTTCTAAAAACTTCTAAAAATTTTGGTCATGTATCCAGACGATTTTTAAACATATTAGTATGAGGTGCACATTTTACGTCAGTAAACAATTCGTTCCACATGTTAGTAATTCTGTTACCAAAACAATTTTTTCTTATGTTAGTATTATATCTTTTAACAAAAACTTTACCACAGGCGTTTCTAGTCATATTGTATTGAGGAGATGAAAAGAAATTACTCCAGGACAAATCCACATGATTGTTGAATATTTTATAAGTTTCTATAAGATCTCCCCTTGTTCTCCTTCCTTTAAGTGAAAATAAATTAAGGTACTGTAATCTGTGGTAATAATCCATGTTTTTGCATGCTTTAACAAGTTTTGTAGCTCTACGCTGCACCCTTTCAATTGCTATTGACTGGTACTTAGCGTCGCGTCTGTGCAGGTTGGCACAAATACCATTCCCTTCAAAAACAGCGTGAAGGATCTGGGTGTCCATTTGGACAGTTCTTTGTCCATGGACGCCCAGATCAGCCACATGTGCCGTTCCGCCTACCTCGCTCTGAGACAGATTGCTTCAATCCGTCCTTCACTCTCTGAAAAAGCCGCTACTCAACTAGTATGTTCGTTGGTCTTTTCCAAAGTTGACTATTGCAATGCAACTCTTGCCGGACTCCCCGCAGTTCAAATCAATCGTCTCCAAAGAATACAAAACAATGCAGCCAGACTCGTCCTGAGGAAATCTAAAAGAACCCATGTCACACCCCTTCTGATCAAACTACACTGGCTGCCAATTCATGCTCGCATTGAGTACAAACTAGCAATCCTCGCTTTCCGCCATTTTCAAAACACTTTGCCAACATACCTGTCCAACCATCTCATCACCTATCAACCATCCCGCACTCTCCGTTCTAGCAGCGAGAAACTCCTCAAAGTCCCCCGCATGAAACTTAAGTCCTTTGGTCACCGCTCTTTCAGCTATCAAGTACCCACCATCTGGAATTCGCTCCCCTTCTACCTCCGGTCCGCTCTGTCCCTGTCTGCATTCAAGTCTGGCCTTAAGACTCATCTGTTCAAAAAGTTCCTTTCCCCTTCATAATTTCAATTTCAATCTCACACACAAACCCCGTGTAAAGTGTGCCTCTGTGTGTGTGTGTGTGTGTGTGTGTGTGTTCTTTCTCTCTGTCTCTCCCTCTCTCTTTCTCCATCTCTTTCTTTCTCCCCCCCCCCCCCCCCTATGCCCTTTCCCCCCCCCCCCCCCTGTCTGTCTCCACCCCCCCCCCCCCCTCTCTCCTTCGTTCTCTCTGCCTTTCTCGTAATATTGTTTTACATTCACATATTGTTTTGGGAATTTGTGAGCTCGTATGACCCCCCCCCCCCCCCCTCCCTCCCCGAGAATTTGTGAGTGCATAAATGGCGTGCGTATTGAAAGGGTGAGGTGTGTGGGGGTCTGTTTGTCCATGCCTTTTTTTTTATTTTTTTTTATTTTTTTTTAAATTTTATTTATTTATTTATCCCCTTCTTTGAAATTGTGTCAATAATGTGTATGTGAAATACTACATCCGTGGGATGAACGGCGTGAGTTGGTTGTTGTTGTTTTTTTTGTTTTTTTCCCCCTCTCGTAATATTGTAAAGCGCTCTGAGGATGATTTTTTATCATCGAAGAGCGCTATAGAAGCTTTATTTATTATTATTATTACTTAAATTTTGGAGCCCAAATAATGTTGCCATATTCTAAGTGCGGTCTAACTAAAGTTTTGCATAATTTAATAAAAATATCATGATCAATACTGATAAATGTTCTTTTAATCAATCAATGTCCCATATGTGCCTTCCCAGGTCGAGAGGACGTAAAATTAAATTTCACCTTTTAATCAATCCTATCATTTGGTTTGCTTTATTGATGCAGTTCTGGATGTGTATATCAAATGAAAGGTCTTTGTCAAAGGTTACCCCCAGATCTTTTTCTAGCTCGCACACTGTTACTGGACAAGGGGCATTGTTTTTTTCCATGGTGTAAGTTGCATTTGGATTAAAGGTGATAAGGTGTTTCGTATTGGTCTGTCCCAATACGGAACTCTCTATTGGGCCACGGCCCGATACGTATTGGACCAAGATACGTATCGAGCCGTAACATTGACACTGTTTTGTTTGCTTAAAGCATGCCTTTTAAAATTATGATTCTTGAAAACGAAAATCCTTGGCTTTAGTATGTTACAACAGAACCATAAAAAAGATGATGGTGGTTGTTAAAAGAAAGAAGAACATGAAAGGACAGTGAAGAGGCCGCGAGGCCTAATTACCTGACTTGTCCTGACACCCAGGGGTATTTTTACGAGCTACCTATTTTCATGCGACAAGGGGCAGGGGCATCACAAGTGTAGAATTACTAGAAAACAGTCTCGTGACAGAGAGGACACACCGACTCCAATACCTACGCAAAGGCAAATCCCTGGGTTTTGTGAGAACAAAATCTCACCTAATCTGTTCGGTGGAGTTCGTATGTTGTAAGGCAGTAAACAGTCACACTTCTCCAAATGAAATACAAATGGCTTTAAAAAAATGTTTGACCCAAACCAACTCAGCAGCATGTGAATGAATGCAACTTCCGGTGTGGCATTCTCAAAATGGATTTATTCTCAACATGTCTGCGCATGTGCGAAATAGATCATGACGTAGCCTACCATCAAATTTTATCTTTTCTGATATTGAAAGAACTGTCTGAGGAGCTGGCCCCACCTCTAACTATTTTATTTAACAAATCCTTACAAACAGGTGAGCTGCCCGCAGACTGGAAAAAAGCTGAAGTAGCAGCCATCTTCAAAAAGGGTACAAAATCTGAACCAGGAAATTACCGGCCTGTAAGCCTCACGTGCATTATTTGCAAAATTTTAGAACAATTTATTAGAGACACAGTTGTAGCCCACATGACAAATTTTAACCTGTATTCAGAATGTCAACATGGCTTTAGGATAGGAAGATCTTGTATGACCCAGTTGACGGATGTCATGGACAATTTTACTAAATTTTTAGATGAAAAGGAAACTTTTGATGTGGTATATTTAGATTTCCGCAAGGCTTTTGACTCCGTCCCACACGAACGATTGCTATTAAAGCTTCAGTCTTATGGTATAGATGGGAACATATTAAGATGGATAGGAAATTTTCTTACGGGTAGAACACAAAATGTACGAATAAATGGCAAATATTCTTCTGAAGCAGCAGTGTTGAGTGGCATTCCACAAGGTAGCATCCTAGGCCCCATTCTGTTCACAATTTTCATTAATGATCTACCGGATCAAGTAGAAAGCATATGTAAAATTTTTGCGGACGATACTAAACTATACAATACTTCAAAAAATTATAAAACAATTCAACATGACATTGACAGACTAATAAACTGGACAGAGAAATGGAATCTGTATTTTAATGATAGTAAATGTAAGGTAGGTAGGTAGGTAGGGACAGGCTTCATCAGCCTAGGCCTCGCGGCCTATTAATCGTCCCCTCAATATCAAATGACATGATTTGTTTTCAATTTCAATGTAAGGTGATGCATTTAGGAAAGAATAATCCAAGTTGCAATTATGAAATCTCACATGGTACCGACAAACATATATTCTAAAAACTTGCAAAGAGGAAAAAGATCTTGGAGTAATTTTTGACTCTGGATTAACATTTGATAACCACATTAATACGGCTATTGGTAAAGGCAACAAAATGCTGGGCCTAATTAGAAGAAGTTTTATTGGGTTAGATAATATAGTATTTTTAAAACTATATAAAAGTTTGGTCAGACCTCATATAGAGTATGGAAATCAGGTCTGGAGTCCATTTTTAAAAAGGCAATCGGCAGCATTAGAAAGGGTCCAAAGACGAGCAACAAAATTGATTAAAGGCGTTAGTCACCTTGATTACGAACACAGACTAAGAAAGTTGAAATTACCATCTCTGAAATACAGAAGAATTCGTGGGGATCTGATAAATACATACAAAATTTTTCACAGTGATAACAATACTAATAAATCTTTGTTCCAGCTAACAACTGACTCAAGAACCCGTAACAGTGATTTAAAAATACTAACCCAGTATAGCCGAACTAATATTAGAATTTTTTTTTATTTTCTAACAGAGTAACAAAGTTTTGGAATACTCTTCCTGCACATATTATACGAGCACAGAATCTAACACAATTCAAAAACCTCCTTGGTGGATACACCAACATATCAAAACTTCAATATGAGCATGACTAAAAGGCAGATTTGCCGAAAATAAAATACAAAAACCTCTCAGCTGTGCAAAAGTTCAAACAAAAATGACAGGACAGTGAAGAGGCCGCGAGGCCTAATGTCCTAACTACCTGACCTGACCTGACCTGTATTCGACACTAAATTGACCCTAACCCTATCCTTAAGTCTATCCCCAACTGTGACTATCTTTAAAATACAGAAGACTAAGGGGAAATTTGATAAATGTTTACAAGATTTTTCAAGGCACTGACAATACTAACAAAGGCTTGTTTCACTTGTCTAACGAAATAAGAACCCGTAACAGTGAAATCCTAACCAGGTATAGCAGAACTAACATTAGAAAACACTTTTTTCCTAACAGTCACCCAATATTGGAACAACCTCCCTGCACATACTAAACTGGCCTCAGATACTAACAAATTCAAAAACCTCCTAGACAGTGATCCAAAAATTGCCCTGTTAAAGTACGTTCATGATTAGTGCATCAATATGGATGATAAAAACCGCCACAGCAATTGCCAAACACTAACAAAAGGAAGGACGCATTGAGAGGCTGCAAGGCCTGGTCGTCCAAAATACCTGACCTGACCAGACTATGAAACAGTCAAATTCCATCTGGTCTCTAAGAAAGGAGAGCACTATGACCCTGCTAATTACCGACCGGTCTCCCTAACCCTAGCATTGCCTGCAAGATCCTGGAGCATGCCATGGTCAGCTCCATAATGAAGCACCTGGAGGTGAACAAGATCCTGTCCTCCCAACAGCATGGCTTCAGGGCGGCGAAACGCAGCTGCGAGACTCAGCTCATCGAGCTCATGGAAGAAATCACAGTGAGCCTTGAAGCAGGACAGCTAACAGACATCCTCATTATGGATTTTGAGAAGGCCTTTGATAAAGTCAACCACAGCCTTCTACTATATAAGCTACACACATACGGCATATATATGAGGCGAAGTGAACAGATGGGTGGCAGACTTTCTCTGTGGCCGGCGTCAGTCGGTCGTGGACCCAGTCAGACTATGTGAGTGTCCAGTCGGGAGTACCGCAAGGATCAGTGCTCAGCCCCTGCTTATTTCTGGTCTATATATTAATGACTTACCAGAAAGGCTTTCATCGAATGCAAGACTGTTCGCTGACGACACCGCAGTTTACAGACTCATTTTCTCGGGAGAGGATCATGCCCATTTACAAGAAGACCTCTAGTGTCTTGAGGAATGGGAGAAGAAATGGCCGACATGAAAATTCACCCGAGGAAGTGTCAAACGTTGCCTGTCACACGAAGCAGGAAGCCCTCACACTACCCCTACCAACTTCATGGTCACACCCTGGACACTGTGCAGTCGGTGAAGTATACCTGGGTGTCACTCTACAGGCAAACGGGAGCTGGGACGCCCATGCATCATGAGTGCCATCACAGCAAAGGCCAGTCAGACACTCGGATTTCTTAGGCGAAACCTCAAGATAGCCTCCACTGAGCTGACAGCAAAAGCCAAAGACACTGCTTCTTGACTACGCCTGGTCAGTGTGGGATCCCTCCACTCAGAAAAACATTGACAGAGTGGAACTGATCCAACGAAGAGCTGCGAGGTTCGTCTCAAATCAATATCGGAGGACAGCCAGCATCACCGATATGCATGGTACAGAGGCTTGGCTGGAGTCCCCTGCAGCAACGCCAGCAGGTTGCAAGGGTCACCATGTCCATGATGTATAAAATACAGAATGACATGGTGAGCATCAACAAAACCAAGCTTGAAACACAGCCATGCAGAGCGACAAAGAAGAGGACTAAATAATAGGGCTGGACCTGGGGTGAAAAGAGGGGAGGGTTACAAATAGATTTGAGGGGGGGTCCAGCTATAGGGGGCTTGCCCCCAGGCGGGGTCAAGGGGCAGAGCCCCTTGTAGGGGCCAGGGGGCAACGCCCCCTGAAGCTGAAGACATGGAAGTATCTGAAAAGGCAAAGAAAGCTTCTCCCGGAGCAATTAGGAGACTGATTTTTGCGCAGTACATCAGCCTGAAAACAATTTCATTTTCTGCAGAAATCTGTGATTTCTACTACCATGCCTGACAAATAAGTGCGGCCTCTTGTGAGATCCAGGGGCAGCACACTATATAAGCTGACACAAAATGACAAACCAATATTCTCATACTAATTTATATTACTTGTAGCGGTGCCATAGCCGATGAGGTTTAACCGAGGCGTGGTTACCGCTACACCCATCTGTATTAATTTTAAAAAATCGGGACTCTACTGGTTTCGTACTGCCTCCGGGCATTGCCTCCAGTATTGTTCCCACCACTATATTTGTATTTACAAATGTCCCATATGTGTCTGATTCAGACCAAGAGGACGTAAAACACAATTTTCGCCTTCGGGACTTTACTGGTTTCGTACTGCCTCCGGGCATTGCCTCCAGTATTGTTCCCACCATATTTGTATTTACAAATGTCCCATATGTGTCTGGTTCAGACCAAGAGGACGTAAAACACCATTTTCGTCATCGTCAAACCAATATTCTGATAGCTTCTCGGCCTTTTGGCTAAGACAGTGATTCAGGAACATAATTTTTTGTTTATACCCTGGTTGGTTTGTTCAGCCCGTCGTACATGGCGAAAGCCGATACGCGACGTTAAACTGAACTTCCATCCACAAACCAAAACTTGTTAGATAGAACCTAAAAACAATTAAACAATAGTAGAACTGATTGTACTTTCAAACTTTGGCTTAGATTTTGATCATGTATCAACAACAGGCAATGACATGTTTAGATACACTTTATCTTCCCTCAAGGATTTTGTATTTTGTTGCCGTTAATTATCACTAACTCCCCTTTCTCACACACACAGGTTGCAAGGGTCACCATGTCCATGATGTATAAAATACAGAATGACATAGTGAGCATCAACAAAACCAAGCTTGAAACACAGCCATGCAGAGCGACAAAGAAGAGGACTAAATAATAGGGCTGGACCTGGACCCACCCACACACGCACACAATATAATAATATTGCTTTTTGTATGCACTGACAAATCTCATAAATATCTGCAGGAGGGGAGAGAGAGAAAAAAACCATGAACAAAAATTGATAATGTGGGAAAACTGATGTCAAAATGAAAAAAAAACCACGCGCACACACACACACACACACACACACACACACGCAGAGGCATGAGAACATGAAATATGAAGAGTTCACAAAATGCAAGGGAAAAAATGAAATAACTGGCCAAAGAAAATTGGTCACATGGGAAAAAATCATGCCAAAAAGTAAAATCACACACACACACACATGCAGTGACACACACACACACACGCACACACACACACACACTGTGTCTTCAGTCCAAAGACACTTTAAATCGATTTTAATTATCTCTCTCTCTCTCTTTTTGTTTGTTTGTTTGTTTGCGGCGGGGGGGGGGGGGGGGGGGGTCCGGAACCCAGGTAACCCCCCCCCCCCCCCCCCCCCCCCCCCCCCAAGGTCCGGCCTACTACTCCGACACTCACAACAATTCCTTGTCCCCCAGTGTCGCACACAGTACAGACAAAGTTTACTTTTCCCAAGAACAGTACCATCAGGGAGTGGAACATCCTGCCACCAGCAGCAGTTGCATGAGGACAGAACTTCGTGAACAGTCTGGCAACACCTCAGCGGACAACCTCCTGCTGCAGACGTACGCCACAGTCTGATGGCCCCACTCTGGGGTCATCGGACAAACAAGCTACAATACTCCCCCCCCCCCCCCCTCCTTCCCCCCGTTTTTCTTCTCATCCCGCCCCCTCCCCCCCCCCCCCCCCCCCCCCCCCACCCCCCCCCAACAACCCCAGCAGATCAACAGTTGGCTAGGCTTATATGGTTTCTCTTTATCTATCCCCTCTTCTGTCCCATCCAAAAATGTTTTTTTCTTTAATTAGGTTGCATTTGCATGCCAAAAAACTCAAACAAACTATGATTGCAATTTAAATCATCATAATCATAAAACATTTTACTAAAATTTTCGTTTTTGTTAAGTAGATTTTTGAAGGCGTTAGTAGATGGTGCATTTTTTAGTACAGGTGGCAGTGAGTTCCAGGCGTTAGCAACTCTAGATCTGTTAGGCCTACTGAAACAATGCTTACGGGGAGGGGGGAGTGTTGCTGGATAACTATTTGGCACCTTTGTGTCGATGGTCTTGGCCTTGTACTTTCCCCTCTTGGTTTCTAGTTGTGTATAGATCTCGAACCTCCCCAGTTCCGTGGCAAAATAATCAAAGTGTTGATTGTGGCCACGCATAGCCAAGAAGAAGAACTCTTCGCATATGCGCAGACATGTTGATAACAAAATCATTTAGGCCTATAGGCTCCTTCGACGTACTTATCCAGATCCAGATCCAGAGAACGCCACACCGTTTTGTCTTTTGATGCATTAGCCTAATAATAATAGATCTGTTTGATCTGTTATATTGATTAGGCTGATCAAAGACTTTTTGTAGAATATCTTATCTTTATTCTTTGGGCTGATTCGCAGACGACACTGTGAATTACAAAAATCGGTACGAAGTAGGACATAGATATACTTTAGCAATTGTACATACCCGTTCTCAGGGTGGGTTTAATTGAAGTTTATTTGTTGGCTGCATTTTTTCCATTTATAGATTTTATTTTTTAAAAACCCTAAATTTTGGTTGAAACTTTTGTTACACCAGATAAGGGAGATCACCATCAAACACCAAAGTCGAACACGAAGGTGGGAAAAAAATGGACAAAGTGGACATCACATCATCACATCACATAAAGCTATAGGCTATAAGCCTTTTGCCCTCATTAGTGGTGATTTTTGAATCAAATATCAATTGTTTTTTTAATATTTTTAATTTGCCCGTGGATTTATTTTTGGCTTGAGTGTATACTAACACCAAAGGCAAAGATATTCTAAAAGGGTAAGATGGATTACTTAAAAGCTCGGCGAACCGGGCTGATAGAGTTATCGTTAGTGCGGACGTGTACACTATTCACAGTGGAGGCTATCCAAAAACTCGGACTGGAACTTGAACGGAGAATTCAACTGGCCTATCGATGTGTAAAATGTGTCACGTTTCAAAGGGACATAACCAGTGTTTCTGTCCTCACTACTCATATACTGATATAGGGAAAAGAGACCGGATGTTTATCTTCCTCTGTACAGTCTTTGCTAACACTTAGCTTTGTTTTTCATATACATCCAAATTCAAATTGGTAGAAAAAGTACTAGTAAGCCCTATAGTACTATTATTTGATATTCATATTCAAAAAGCAGTTAGGAAAGCAAACCAGATGTTGGGTATAATTAAAAGAACATTTATGAAAATAGATACGGAAACATTTTTGTTATTATATGTTTATGGTTCGCCCTCACGTAGTAGTAGTAGGGACAGGCTCATAAGCCTAGGCCTCGCGGCCTATATAACGTCCCCTCTTTGGCAATGACGTTGCAAAAATTATTTTGGGTCTGAGCAAGTTGCCGTTTTTGAAGGACAATCAGTTAAAATCATTAAAAAGACTGGAATCCAGAAGATTTTTAAAGTAAAGGTGTTAATATTAGTTGCAAACTTGATGTTAGTACTTAGTTCATTCCAATGAACAGCAACTCTATAAGAAAATGAAAATTTTCTTCTATTACTTTGACAATGTCTAACTGTGCCCCCAGGCTGTAGCACTAACAAGTAATGTCAAGGCCTGGTCCGTTAGAGGTCAACTAACTGTACCACCAGGCTGTAGTACTAACAAGTAATGTCAAGGCCTGGAGTTCAACTAACTGTGACACCAGGCTGTAGTACTAACAAGTAATGTCAAGGCCTGGTCCGTTAGAGTTCAACTAACTGTGCCCCCAGGCTGTAGCACTAACAAGTAATATGAAGGCCTGGTTCATTAGAGTTCAACTAACTGTCTGTACGAAGAAAGAGGAGGAGAGTAGGAAGCGAAGAAGAAGACAGACGACAATGGGGGGGGGGGGGGGGGGGGGGGGGTTCAGGAAACAGTAAGGAATGAGGTCATGGGAGAGAGAGAGAGAGAGAGAGAGAGAGAGATTTTGCCTTCTGACTTTCTCGCGATGTTAAATCGTGGAACAGAAAAGAGTTTCAAAATTGATGTCATCAATACCATGGAAGATCTTATAAGTTTGTATAAGGCTGCGTCTCAACCTCCTACCCTTAAGAGAGTGTAAGTTTAGGTGTCTTAGCCTTTCAATATATGACATGTTTTTACATTCTTTTAGCAGTTTTGTGGCCCGTCTTTGAACTTTTTCTATTTGATTAGACTGCCTTTTCAAAAAAGGACACCATATAGCATTAGCATATTCCAGATGTGGCCTTGCAAAAGATTTATATAGTTTTAGAAAAGTGTCTTTATCAAGATAAGTGAAACTTCTTTTAATAATTCCTAACATCTGGTTTGCCTTGCCCACCACTCTCTGTATATGAGGATCAATTGATAATTTGTTATCAAAGGTAACACCCAAATCTTTCTCTTCTGTGACAGTATTTATCTGCTGCATTCCATCATTGAGTCTCATTTCATATTCAACATTCTGATTGTTTTTACCAATATGTAGCACACCACATTTTGATACATTAAAATATAAATTCCAGGTATCGGACCAATCCTGCAAACAGTAAATGTCATTTTGTAAAGTGGTACTGCAAGATGAGTTATTATAGATTTTATAGACTTAGAATATGGTAAGTAACGTTATCTGGTACCCATATCTTAAGAGACAGTCATTATCAATTGAAAGAGTTCAAAGGAGAGCAACAAAATTAGTAAAAAGTTGTAAAGATCTAACGTACCATGATATATTAAAACTGTTAAACTTACATTCACTAATGGGTAGGCGGATAAGAGGTGACCTCATTCAAATGTACAAAAATGTTCACAACTTAGTTGATATCAGTTTTGAGTCTCTCTTCTCACCATCCTTGTCTAACACAACTAGAAACCAAGAGGGGAAAGTACAAGTTCAACGGTATAACACTAACAAACGTAAGCATTGTTTTAGTAACAGAGTTGCTAACTCCTGGAACTCACTGCCACCTGAACTAAAAAAATGCACCATCTACTAACGCCTTCAAAAATCTACTTGACAAAAATGAAAATTTTAGTGAAATGTTTTACGATTATGATGATTGATATTGCAATCATAGTTTGATTGTTTTTCGCATGCAAATGCAACCTAATTAGAGAAAACATTCTGGATGGGACGTATTAAGCCGCAAGGCTTAGGCAGAAGCCAGTCCCTCTACTACTACTACTACTACTACTACTACTACTACTACTACTGCTGCTGCTGCTGCTGCTGCTGCTGCTGCTGCTACTACTACTACTACTACTACTACTACTACTACTACTACTACTACTACTACTACTACTACTACTACTACTACTACTACCTCTACTACTACTACTACTACTACTACTACTACTACTACTACTACTACTACTACTACTACTACCTCTACTACTACTACTACTACTACTACTACTACTACTACTACTACTACCTCTACTACTACTACTACTACTACTACTACTACTACTACCTACTAAGACCTAATTCCAACTTGTCCCATCTGCTTCCAACTTGTCCCATCTACTTCCAACTTGTCCCATCTGCTTCCAACTTGTCCTATCTACTTCCAACTTGTCCTATCTACTTCCAACTTGTCCCATCTGCTTCCAACTTGTCCTATCTACTTCCAACTTGTCCTATCTACTTCCAACTTGTCCCATCTGCTTCCAACTTGTCCTATCTACTTCCAACTTGTCCCATCTGCTTCCAACTTGTCCCATCTGCTTCCAACTTGTCCTATCTACTTCCAACTTGTCCTATCTACTTCCAACTTGTCCTATCTACTTCCAACTTGTCCCATCTGCTTCCAACTTGTCCTATCTACTTCCAACTTGTCCTATCTACTTCCAACTTGTCCTATCTGCTTCCAACTTGTCCTATCTACTTCCAACTTGTCCTATCTACTTCCAACTTGTCCTATCTACTTCCAACTTGTCCTATCTACTTCCAACTTGTCCCATCTGCTTCCAACTTGTCCTATCTACTTCCAACTTGTCCTATCTACTTCCAACTTGTCCTATCTGCTTCCAACTTGTCCTATCTACTTCCAACTTGTCCTATCTACTTCCAACTTGTCCCATCTGCTTCCAACTTGTCCTATCTACTTCCAACTTGTCCTATCTACTTCCAACTTTTCCTATCTACTTCCAACTTGTCCTATCTACTTCCAACTTGTCCCATCTGCTTCCAACTTGTCCTATCTACTTCCAACTTGTCCCATCTACTTCCAACTTGTCCCATCTGCTTCCAACTTGTCCTATCTACTTCCAACTTGTCCTATCTACTTCCAACTTGTCCTATCTACTTCCAACTTGTCCCATCTGCTTCCAACTTGTCCTATCTACTTCCAACTTGTCCTATCTACTTCCAACTTGTCCTATCTGCTTCCAACTTGTCCCATCTTTCCCCCAGCCATTCATCTAGGCGGCCAAGAAAATCATTACTGTGTACAAATATATTTTCTACATGACCGAAGTGCCCAGTTATTACACACACCAGAACCATCAAAAGGATGATGGTGGTTGTCTACTGCAATAAGAAGAAGATTATGTGTGTGCACTTAATGTGATTTCACTTTCTCTTCCTCTCTCTCTTCTGATTCTTTTTCTATGGTCACCCCCTAAAGTGTGTACAATTACTTCTAATTATATATATAAAGAAGTTGGTTACTGCCACAAGAAGAAGAAGACCATTAACCCTTTCGCCGCCGATGTCCACACTAAAAGGCGTGAAATTAGGATATGTTATCCAATGACCTTATGTTGTTCATTTTGGAATATAAGGAAAGGCCTTATTTGACACATGTCATAGTGGGATTCACAGTATTGCAGATGTGGAGATAAGGAAAGGCCTTATTTGACACATGTCATAGTGGGATTCACAGTATTGCAGATGTGGAGATAAGGAAAGGCCTTATTTGACACATGTCATAGTGGGATTCACAGTATTGCAGATGCCAACTTTTCTTTACCCTTGACAGAAATGTTTGGCTACAAAATGGCTGGCGGCAAAAGGGTTAAACCCCCCAGTTCAGCCGGGAAGGAACAGGCCCCACTTCCAGCAACAAGCGGGGGAGGGGGATCTAATTTTAGTGGTCAATTTGCGCAGGCTCAGATGGAGATCTATCTGATCAGTATAGTAATGTCATAGTATAGTTGCGCAGCGTATTGGCCATGAGGCCTGTTGCTGATCTTTTGATCAGGAAACTAACTCGCCTAACTTTGGGCAACAACCTAGCAATCTTTTGATTGCTCTTATTTCTACGACTGTTCACACGGGCGGTCTGCTGCAGACACACTGGCTGTGGCACGCAGCGGGTGATTCACATTGCTACAATACATAGTCCTCGAGAACCTTGTCTATGGGCGGTCTGCAGCAGACACACTGGCTGTGGCACGCAGCGGGTGATTCACATTGCTACAATACATAGTCCTCGAGAACCTTGTCTATGGGCGGTCTGCAGCAGACACACTGGCTGTGGCACGCAGCGGGTGATTCACATTGCTACAATACATAGTCCTCGAGAACCTTGTCTATGGGCGGTCTGCTGCAGACACACTGGCTGTGGCACGCAGCAGGTGATTCACATTGCTACAATACATAGTCCTCGAGAACCTTGTCTATGGGCGGTCTGCAGCAGACACACTGGCTGTGGCACGCAGCGGGTGACTCACATTGCTACAATACATAGTCCTCGAGAACCTTGTCTATGGGCGGTCTGCAGCAGACACACTGGCTGTGGTACGCAGTGGGTGACTCACGTTGCTACAATACATATAGTTCTCGAGAACCTTGTCTATTCTGTTCTTGAAACTTTTGTTGCACCAGATAAGGGATAAGTGGTCTGCTTGTTTACTTCTAGTCTTGATGAAAACTTTCATTTATTAATGTGAAAGATCGGTTGCACGTTTCCTAGCTTTTGTACAAAATCGTGGAATCAATCTCATTTCAGCAAGGCAGTGGTTGTTTGACCTCATGTGGCTAAAGGGTCGAGTTTCTCTAGACGACGGTCGCCGCACGCATAACTGTTACGCCAAAAGGGGTCTAAGAAACACTTTAGAAAACTTATGGTGGAAAAAATATTACAAGCTCTTGTCTGATTGGTCAAAAAAAGTATTATTTTAACCAAACTTTAATGATGATGATGACGAAAATGATGATGATGCAGATGGAGGTGGACTGGTGTCTGTGCGATGATGACAAAGAATGATGATGATAATGATGGTGATGGAGGTGGACTGGTGTCTGTGCGATGATGACAAAGAATGATGACGATGACAAAGATGATAATGATGATGGTGATGAAGATGGAGGATGATCAGCTACAGATGGAGGTGGACTGGTGTCTGTGCGATGATGACAAAGAATGATGATGATGATGACAAAGAATGATACTGATGGTGATGGAGGTGGACTGGTGTCTGTGCGATGATGACAAAGAATGATGATGATGATGACAAAGAATGATGATGACGATGACAAAGATGATACTGATGGTGATGGAGGTGGACTGGTATCTGTGCGATGATGACAAAGAATGATGACGATGACAAAGATGATAATGATGATGGTGATGAAGATGGAGGATGATCAGCTACAGATGGAGGTGGACTGGTGTCTGTGCGATGATGACAAAGAATGATGATGACGATGACAAAGATGATACTGATGGTGATGGAGGTGGACTGGTGTCTGTGCGATGATGACAAAGAATGATGACGATGACAAAGATGATAATGATGATGGTGATGAAGATGGAGGATGATCAGCTACAGATGGAGGTGGACTGGTGTCTGTGCGATGATGACAAAGAATGATGATGACGATGACAAAGATGATACTGATGGTGATGGAGGTGGACTGGTATCTGTGCGATGATGACAAAGAATGATGACGATGACAAAGATGATGAGGGTGATGAAGATGGAGGATGATCAGCTACAGATGGAGGTGGACTGGTGTCTGTGCGATGATGACAAAGAATGATGATGACGATGACAAAGAATGATGATGATGATAACAAAGATGATAATGATGATGATGGTGATGCAGATGGAGGATGATCAGCTACAGATGGAGGTGGACTGGTGTCTGTGTGATGATGATGATGATGATGATGACAAAGAATGATGATGACAAAGATGATGATGATGATGACAAAGAATGATGATGATGATGACAAAGAATGATGATGATGCAGATGGAGGATGATCAGCTACAGCTAGAGGTGGACTGGTGTCTGTGATGATGATAAATATGATGATGATAATGATGATGAAGAAGATGATAATAATGATGATGATGATGGTGTTGCAGGTGGAGGATGATCAGCTACAGCTAGAGGTGGACTGGTGTCTGTGATGATGATAAATATGATGAAGAAGATGATAATAATGATGATGGTGAAGATGATGATGATGGTGTTGCAGATGGAGGATGATCAGCTACAGCTAGAGGTGGACTGGTGTCTGTGATGATGAAGATGATGATGATGATGGTGTTGCAGATGGAGGATGATCAGCTACAGCTAGAGGTGGACTGGTGTCTGTGCAGACTAGAGGAGAAAATGGCCTCCCTCGACCCCTACAGTCGACCAGGTAGTGAAGATATTCTGAAATAGGAAATTCAGTCATTGCTCCTCAGGGACGATAAAACTAAGAAAAATAATTATAATGGGAGTTAATAAAAGCACTTTATTCTCAAGACGCCGGCCATCAAGAAGACAGGCCATTGTTTGTGTGGGTGTTGCCAGTAAACGGGTGTGGGTTACCTATCTCTTTTCTGTATTGGTGATGGTATCACTGTGTTACTGTTATGTTTCCAGGCCATTGTTTGTGTGGGTGTGTTGGTAAACAGGTGTTATGTGGGTTACCACTGTCTGTTCTGTATTGGTGATGGTATCACTGTGTTATTTTTCCAGGCCATTGTTAGTGTGGGTGTGTTGGTAAACAGGTGTTATGTGGGTTACCACTGTCTGTTCTGTATTGGTGATGGTATCACTGTGTTATTTTTCCAGGCCATTGTTAGTGTGGGTGTGTTGGTAAACAGGTGTTATGTGGGTTAGCACTGTCTGTTCTGTATTGGTGATGGTACCACTGTGTTATGTTTCCAGGCCATTGTTAGTGTGGGTGTGTTGGTAAACAGGTGTTATGTGGGTTAGCACTGTCTGTTCTGTATTGGTGATGGTACCACTGTGTTATGTTTCCAGGCCATTGTTAGTGTGGGTGTGTTGGTAAACAGGTGTTATGTGGGTTAGCACTGTCTGTTCTGTATTGGTGATGGTACCACTGTGTTATGTTTCCAGGCCATTGTTAGTGTGGGTGTGTTGGTAAACAGGTGTTATGTGGGTTACCTGTCTCTGTTCTGTATTAGTGATGGCATCACTGTGTTGCTTCCAGGCCATTGTTTGTGTGTGTGTGTTGGGTAAACAGGTGTTATGTGGGTTACCTGTCTCTGTTCTGTATTAGTGATGGCATCACTGTGTTGCTTCCAGGCCATTGTTTATGTGTGTGTGTTGGGTAAACAGTTGTTATGTGGGTTACCTGTCTCTGTTCTGTATTAGTGATGGCATCACTGTGTTGCTTCCAGGCCATTGTTTGTGTGTCTGTGTTGGGTAAACAGGTGTGGCTTAGCACTGTCTTTGGGTGGCAGTAACTGTATGTTATCACTGTGTTCTTTTGACATACATTATTGTGTCTGTCTTTTCTAGGTTGGGTGGTGATATGTTATCACTGTGTTCTTTTGACATACATTATTGTGTCTGTCTTTTCTAGGTTGGGTGGTGATATGTTATCACTGTGTTCTTTTGACATACATTATTGTGTCTGTCTTTTCTAGGTTGGGTGGTGATATGTTATCACTGTGTTCTTTTGACATACATTATTGTGTTTTAACATTTTCAGCCCAAGAGGCAGCCAAGGTTCATCGTATTCTGAAGAGCAGCAAAGCACCGGTCATCAAGAAGAGACAGGCCATGAGGAACATGTTTGGAGACTACAGAGCTAAGATGAAGACTGCTGAAAAGAAAAGCTTAGCTGGTGAGTCATCATCATCACCATCATCATCGTTGTCATCATCATCATCATTGTCACCATCATCATCGTCACCATCATCATCATCGTCATCATCATCATCATCATCATCGTCATCATCATCATCATCATCATCATCATCGTCACCATCATCATCATCATCATCGTCGTCATCATCATCATTGTCATCATCATCGTCATCGTAAATCATCATCATCATCATCATCGTCGTCATCATGATGATGATGTGAGGATAAACATATTGGGGTTTACAAGGCCAAAATAAAGCCAGTGTGAATAGATGAGTTGAGCTTAGCAGAGGGAGGTTTTGAGGGTTTAAGATGAGTGATAATGGTTTTGACAGAGAATTTTAGGGTTTAAAATGGCTGATTATGGTTTTGACCGAGAGTTTGACCGAGAGTTTCAGGGTTTAAGATGGCTGATTATGGTTTTGACCGAGAGTTTGAGGGTTTAAGATGGCTGATTATGGTTTTGACCGAGAGTTTGACCGAGAGTTTCAGGGTTTAAGATGGCTGATTATGGTTTTGACCGAGAGTTTGAGGGTTTAAGATGGCTGATTATGGTTTTGACCGAGAGTTTGAGGGTTTAAGATGGCTGATTATGGTTTTGACCGAGAGTTTGAGGGTTTAAGATGGCTGATTATGGTTTTGACCGAGAGTTTGAGGGTTTAAGATGACTGATTATGGTTTTGACCGAGAGTTTGAGGGTTTAAGATGGCTGATAATGGTACTGAGGGTGTAACTCTCCTGACGCCAGTGGCGGTAGTTAACGACGCGGCAGGCTTGCCACATGGTTGCCCATGTGCTTTTCTATTTTTAGAGGCCTACAATTACATCATTGTATTTCCGCCTGTTGACGCACATGTGCTTTTCTATTTTTAGAGGCTTACAATTACATCATTGTATTTCCGCCTGTTGACGCACATGTGCTTTTCTATTTTTAGAGGCTTACAATTACATCATTGTATTTCCGCCTGTTGACGCACATGTGCTTTTCTATTTTTAGAGGCTTACAATTACATCATTGTATTTCCGCCTGTTGACGCACATGTGCTTTTCTATTTTTAGAGGCCTACAATTACATCATTGTATTTCCGCCTGTTGACGCACATGTGCTTTTCTATTTTTAGAGGCCTACAATTACATCATTGTATTTCCGCCTGTTGACGCACATGTGCTTTTCTATTTTTAGAGGCTTACAATTACATCATTGTATTTCCGCCTGTTGACGCACATGTGCTTTTCTATTTTTAGAGGCCTACAATTACATCATTGTATTTCCGCCTGTTGACGCACATGTGCTTTTCTATTTTTAGAGGCTTACAATTACATCATTGTATTTCCGCCTGTTGACGCACATGTGCTTTTCTATTTTTAGAGGCTTACAATTACATCATTGTATTTCCGCCTGTTGACGCACATGCGCAGTCAAAATAAAATGGTCTTCCGCCTTGTCTAGTAACGGCTCCAACCGTTTACAGTTGATTGGGAAAAAAAAAGATTTGGTGGTGGTGACTCGCCACGAGTGGAGTCGATAGGCGACCATGACAGGATTGATGTACTTCTTGGAGGAATTGCACTTAGAATGTAGCTGAATCGAAGTTGAAACTGGATCAACTGACTCGGCAGAAGAGGAGGGTAGCAGCAGATTGAGAAAGGTTGATCCGATTTCAAAAAATAATTTTTGGATAGTTCTCATGAGGACAGCATCGCCATTTTCCAAATAGAGTTGATTCTTATCAATGAAAGAAACGATGAAGATTTTTGGATTAAAACTTGAGATAATTGTTGAAGCGAAGCAAAGAAGAGTACTGAAGAGTGTTAGGTGGAAATCAGCCCATCTTTTTGATTCGAAGTCGGATGAATAGATCAAATTAATTGGATGAATAGATCAAATTAATTGGCGATCTTGAAGTCAGTGTTTAGAATGATTTGGTGAAAGTCCAACCCCGACGTGTCAGTTGGCCCAATAACAACCGATTTACACGGATTGTAGCCAAGTAAGTTCAAATGTGTCTTTCTTATCAATTATCTATAGCACGCGCAGTTCCAAACCAACACATGTGACACAAAGTTGGCATGATTTTGTTTTTATTTTCTTGACACAATACACAATCACCACCATCATCAACAACATCTCCATCAAAAACACAACAAATCATTTTGTCCAAAAAAAAAAAAATGTTTACACCCTCCTACCAAGTTTCATGGCTTTTTGATGAGAACTTTATTTTCTGTAAGTTTTTAAAATAAAGTAGGTGGTATTCAGAATCTTTGAAATGCACTTGAGTTAAAATGACTGATTATGTATTATTAAAATCTGATTATGTATTATTAAAATGACTGATTATGTATTATTAAAAACTGATTATGTATTATTAAAATGACTGATTATGTATTATTCAGAATCTTTGAAATGCACTTGGCGTGAGGAGAGTTAAAATGATGATTATGTATTATTAAAATGACTGATTATGTATTATTAAAATGACTGATTATGTATTATTAAAATGACTGATTATGTATTATGTATGGAGGGTTTCAGGGATGTGGGAGCTACGCATGAGCACATAAATGCGATTTATTCAACTATTTGATTTTTTTTTTTAAACATAGAGACGATTGTACAGATTATTGAGTTATTGAGGGGGGGGGGGGGGGGGGGGGTCTTTTTGCACACACAGTGAAACAAAAGAAGTTTTTGTTGTGTGAGTACATTCCCTTGACTGAATTTTGTAAGCTTCTCTTTGGTTGGCCAGTTACGTCCATTGGCATTGTGCTATTTTCATGTGTTCGGCTGATTCCTCAGTGTGATTTTGAAGGAGGATTTTGATGTTTTCAAAGCTATTGAGTGAACGTTTCATCTTCAACCATGAAAATTATACATCACACCATAGATTTGAAGAAAGAGGAGATCAACAAAGGATGCCAACATAAATTTGACAGGACTTGGCTGGATGAAACTGTATCGGACAGTAACATCTGCATAGGGGAGAGTAGACTACTTTGTAAATAACGAAGGCTGGTGATGTGTGTGTCCTTTGAGTAGACTACTGTGTAAATAACGAAGGCTGGTGATGTGTGTGTCCTTTGAGTAGACTACTGTGTAAATAACGAAGGCTGGTGATGTGTGTGTCCTTTGAGTAGACTACTTTGTAATAACGAAGGCTGGTGATGTGTGTGTCCTTTGAGTAGACTACTTTGTAAATAACGAAGGCTGGTAACGTGTGTCCACAGCTGTGTGTAAATAACGAAGGCTGGTGATGTGTGTGTCCTTTGAGTAGACTACTTTGTAAATAACGAAGGCTGGTGATGTGCGTGTCCTTTGAGTAGACTACTTTGTAAATAACGAAGGCTGGTGATGTGTGTGTCCTTTGAGTAGACTACTTTGTAAATAACGAAGGCTGGTGATGTGTGTGTCCTTTGAGTAGACTACTTTGTAAATAACGAAGGCTGGTGATGTGTGTGTCCTTTGAGTAGACTACTGTGTAAATAACGAAGGCTGGTGATGTGTGTGTCCTTTGAGTAGACTACTTTGTAAATAACGAAGGCTGGTGATGTGTGTGTCCTTTGAGTAGACTACTTTGTAAATAACGAAGGCTGGTGATGTGTGTCCACAGCTGTGTGTAAATAACGAAGGCTGGTAACATGTGTCCACAGCTGTGTGTAAATAACGAAGGCTGGTGATGTGTGTGTCCACAGCTGTGTGTAAATAACGAAGGCTGGAACGTGTGTCCACAGCTGTGTGTAAATAACGAAGGCTGGTAATGTGTGTGTCCTTTGAGTAGACTACTTTGTAAATAACCTGGTGATGTGTGTCCACAGCTGTGTGTAAATAACGAAGGCTGGAAGTCCACAGCTGGTAACAACGTGTGTCCACAGCTGTGTGTAAATAACGAAGGCTGGTGATGTGTGTGTCCACAGCTGTGTGTAAATAACGAAGGCTGGTAACGTGTGTCCACAGCTGTGTGTAAATAACGAAGGCTGGTAATGTGTGTGCACAGCTGTGCGTAAATAACGAAGGCTGGTAATGTCAGGGGTGGGATTTTGTCCGTTTTTGGCCGGAAATCCGGTATTTAAAAAAAAAATCCGACATTGAAAAAAAAAAATTACGGCAAAAAATAAATATATTTCTTTAACCCTAGTAGTGCTGTTCCCGGATTGATACGGGATAGCCCCCCCTAGAGCCAATAGCGGCTCCCAGAATATTCCGGGAAGCCCACATGACATCACAAAGCACTTAATATAGCGGCCAATCATTGAATACTTGTGTACCTACCACACTACGTCATCAAAAAAGGGGTTGCGCTTGACATCACATGCATTAAATGCGGTATTTTCATTGGTTAAAGGGGTGAAATAATTTTTTTATTTGGGTCGATCTATTTCGGGGTCAGACTGAAGAGAATACAAATGGCGACCAGATTTTTACTGTCCATTCGAAGAGCTTTCCAGGCAGATTTTTTATGGTAGAGATCGTAATTAGGGCTTGAAATGAGTCAGTTTAGATTATATTATCACTGGCGAGTACGATGATGTGAGAATTTTGAACTTTTCAACGGAAAGCGAAGTGAAAATTGATCGCGATGTTGCCGAGTTGCAACTTGGCGGCCGGCCGAGTGAATTTCTCTACAGGTGCGGTCGCGAACATTTCCAGGTATTTTGCTTTTTTCTGCTTGTTTTATACTAAAATCGACAAAGAATTAATGACTGAAGATACTAATAAAGCTTTTCTGACGAAATTGAGCAACAAAATCATCGCAATATCGAAAATCGACGCCGATGTTCGCGGAAACTGATCTTGCTACGGTTACGGCTAACAATCAAAGACTTGACTTAGATTAGGTCTACCTTTATTTTAAACAAATTACCCGATAATTCCAAAGATGCCAGTGTCTAAATGTCTTTGGATGATTATTCTTTTATTATTTGCACACCGTTCATCCATCGATCCAAGTTAAAGGCACAAAAATAGCCTGGAGAGTGGTTGCATTTTAAAAAATTTCAACACACCTGTCCGTTCATTTTGTTCAGGGGGTGGGCCGCGGGTTGTTGAAAATCTAGTTTTCCTTTTTTTTTTCTTTGGTCCAATCCCACCCCTGAATGTGTGTCCACAGCTGTGTGTAAATAAGGAAGGCTGGTGATGTGTGTGTCCACAGCTGTGTGTAAATAACGAAGGCTGGTAATGCGTGTCCACAGCTGTGTGTAAATAACGAAGGCTGGTAATGTGTGTCCACAGCTGTGTGTAAATAACGAAGGCTGGTAACGTGTGTCCACATCTGTGCGTAAATAACGAAGGCTGGTAACGTGTGTGTCCACAGCTGTGCGTAAATAACGAAGGCTGGTAACGTGTGTCCACAGCTGTGTGTAAATAACGAAGGCTGGTAACGTGTGTGTCCACAGCCATGAAGAAGTCAAAGCTGGTAGCCGTCACAGAGCCGCCCAGTCAGTCCAAGTTCTTCAAACGAAGCGCAGGGGCCGCAGCCTCTCACCACAATGCTGAAAACATGACCGACTCCGCAACTGACTGTTTGAACCAGCTGTCTGTCAGCCGCAACCAGCCAACGGACCAACCGCACGACCACTGTCCCACTGAGAGCGAGGCTGCAAACAGTGAATCCGCTAAGAGTGAAGCCGGGAAGAATGAAGCCACAAAATCTGAAGGCGCAGAGGAGTTTCGTTTCAATTTTTCCAGCAGTGAAGAGGCCCATCATTGGGACAGTGATAGAGCAGCCATGACTTTGTCCAGGAAAACAGCGAGTCAGAACTACTTTGAGTTCCAGCCATCCAGTGAACAGTTCCGCTTCAACTTCGCTGTGCAGGAGGATGTGTCCAAATAGCTGTGCATGCGTGTTGTCCAGGAAAGTGTGCACATTTTTTCACCCACTAGGACATAATAATAATAATAGCTGTGCATGTGTCAGACCTGTTTACCATCCCAATTTTGCCGTAATTTTTACGGGGGTAAAGTCAAATTACGGCTACGAAAAAAATATCTGGGAAAAAAATTTCCTAAATATAAAAAAACAACACTACAGTTGCGTCGGTAAGCGAAGCTTTTGAAACGATGCGGTGAAAAGTCATTTTGCGCCATTTCCTTTTCTGTTTCAAAATGGCGTCCAAGCGAGTGCATTCCAAAGCTTCTGTATCTTCTGGTTGAAAATCAAAAGAAAAGACATCAAAAGTGGCACAGAAATTCCGTGAAAGTTACCTCAAAATTCCAGGAATACGTTGTTCAGCACTAGGTGATGAGCATGTGTTCTGTGTCTACTGCTCGACGGACATTAGTATTGCACACTCAGGTCAGTACGATATCGACGTTCATTGGTCACGCGTTGGATTACAGTTTTCCCCTCAAAATTACGTTTTTTTGTTTCAGAAATTACAACTTTGCAAAATAGGGGTAAACAGGTCTGATGTGTGTATCACGTGCAGTGTGCACCTAGTACCTTTTTTCACCCACTAGGACATAATAATAATAATAATAATAATAATAGCAGTGCATGTGTGTATCACGCGCAGTGTGCACCTTTCTTCACCCACTAGGACATATTAATAATAATAATAATAATAGCAGTGCATGTGTATCACACGCAGTGTGCACCTTTTCTCATCAACTAGGACATAATAATAATAATAATAATAGCTGTGCATGTGTGTATCACGCGCAGTGTGCACCTTTTCTCACCAACTAGGACATAATAATAATAATAATAATAGCTGTGCATGTGTGTATCACGCGCAGTGTGCACCTTTTCTCATCAACTAGGACATAATAATAAACATCCTTTTGTTTTTGTTTGTTCATTTTGTTTACAGTTTAGTAAATGTACCCATTTTTTCAGTTCAACATCCTTTTGTTTTTGTTTGTTCATTTTGTTTAGTTTAGTAAATACACCCATTTTTTAACAGTTCAGAATATGTACACCCTTTTCACTTGTTAGTAAAATTCCTGTCCCCAGCCGCTAGTCGAACATGGAGAAAGGGAGGCCATCCACTTTGCGTCCGCTGCGAGGGTTCTCTCCCCTGGGCTGCCAGGCGGGAACGTCGCCGCCGTAGAAACCGGCGTAGTAGTAATGGCGACGAATGCCGTGGTTCAGCTCCCCAAGGTAGGTCACTCCGTCCACAATGTACGGCTGAACGTCCGTGTTAGGAAGGTCCAGGCGATCTGACTTGATCAAGTTGTCAAAGGCCTGCAGTATAGCAACAATGACAACACCAATAACAACATCAATCATAACACAACAACAATGTACAGCTGAACGTCCATGTTAGGAAGGACTTGATCAAGTTATCAAAGGCTTGCAGTATAGCAACAATGACAACAACAATGACAACATCAATGATAACATAACAACAATGACAACAACAATGACAACATCAATGATAACATAACAACAATGCAATGGTGTAAAGAAAACTATCTGGACCTCAAAACAAAAGAAATGTTAATAGACTTTAGGAAAGATCCACCTCCTGTGCCAAAGGTAGTGATCGATGGTGAAACAGTGGAAAGAGTATCAGAAGAATAATAATAATAAAGAAAACATATAGCGCACATTCCAGGCTAGCTGCTCATGGCGCTTTACAAAAAATACATTTAACCAAATCACATCAATACCCATGCTCGCACGCACACAAGCACACACACTGACGAACATAGCATATCATTTACATGCGCATGCACACATACATACAGTACATGCATACATACGTACGTACATACGTTTGTACACACATACATACACAGACACAAACACACAAAACACACACACATGCATAAGCACATGCCAGCGTGCGCATGCACACACACACTTTCTGTCTCCCACCGTATTTTCTGGGCTATAAGCCACTACTTTTTTTTCTTCAACTTTGACCCCTGCGGCTAAAAAACGATTGCGGCTAATTTGTGAATATTTCCCCTTCCGTATTTTAGGCTGGTCGTCAACTCCAGTCTGTGCGTGTTGACATCGTCAATCTCGGTAAAAATGAACCGTTCTCATGCCGAAACTGAAGAATTTAATCAGCTATATCATGACCTGACCACTAAATTTCACCACTTTTATGCACATGTGTCATCACTGAGCAGTTTATGATCAAAGTTTGAACTGAAACAGTCGCGATCGTGTCGATCTTTACGAACTCTGTGCACACGTAAATGCGAAGTCAACTTCCAAGTTGAAACTAGGTGATCGGTCTCACTCCATAAGTTGGAACTCTGTGAATGGTCTCACTTTACAAAAAAAAGAAGTTGAAAAGCAGCTCCTTTCCGTTATCAAACTGATAAATCGGCGTTAGTGTGTGCACTGAAACACTCACTGAATGCAAACAACTCACAAAATCCGATAAATGAAAGCAGCTAGTGCATTAGCGTTTGCCGTGATTTCGTATCTGCGGTGTGCGCTGCGCCATTTTGTCAGCCGAGTTGTACGCAGTTTCGTGTGCAAACTGTGACTGAAAATGAACTGCCAGTGCGTTACTTTGTCATGTTTTGTGTTATGTTGTGTCGTTGTGCAGAATCCAGTATTTAGCAGGTCTGTTATGGCGAAGATTAGGTCTGTACTGTTATGTGTAGTTTGTGTGTGAGTGCAACACGGGCCGTCAAAGTTGCCGTGGCTTTCGATCGTTCGTCTGCTCGTCTTCTCAGGTTCGTTTTTCTTTTTCAGTCTCTTGCGGCTTAGACACTGAATCGCGACTTAATCGTTGTTTTCAGGGGGTCCAAACTGACTTTTGACAAGAACACACACAACATACCTAAGAAATGTCAATCAAGATTGTTTTGTTTATTTTGCATAGACTGAGAAACATTGGTATTAATGGGCACCCTGACGGATGAGTTTCGGCAAGAAACACGTCCAGATCAGCAGGAAATCACCCTTTACAGAGATCGCAACACTCACTTTGCTCTGGTTTCCCAGAAATCAAGAAACACGTCCAGATAAGCAGGAAAACACCCTTTACAGAGATCGCAACACTCACTTTGCTCTGGTTTCCCAGAAATCAAGCCGTCAAAAAGGCGATTCCTCCTTGGCGGAGGTGCTGGAAGTTAAATTCTTTCACCCAAAGAGAAGGCATTTCAATGCCATTTGCTGTTTCTTTTTGAATGGCTGCCTGTGTTTAGACCAAATCGTTTGCACGAACTTTTCGCAATGCAAGCCTTTTTATTTTTTTTAAAATTTTGTATACAGTTTATTTAAAGGAGTTTCGCTCACAACAAAGGAAATAGCTCCTTTTTTTTTTCTTTTTACTGCACTACAAAAAAAGAAAACGCTTCAACCACAATGAGTGACCTCCACCCACCCCATCCAAAATGGCTACTATCTCTGCCAAGGAGGAATCGCCGTTTTGACGGTTTAATTTCTAAGAAATCAGAGCAAAGTGAGTGTTCTGATCCTTGAAAAGGCTGTCTTTCTGGTGATCTCGACGTGTTTCTTGCAAAAAAAACTCATCCGTCCGAGTCCACCTTTAACTCAAACATTTTGCATACGTACTATAGTAGCTGCATTGAGTCTGTGCTTACTGTTTCCTTTATGTGTTGGTTTGGAAGTCTGTGTTTGAAGAACAAGCGTGTGTTGGATGATGTGGTGAATGTGTGTAGTAAAGTTGTTAGAAAGAGAGAGATAGGTTTGAATGAGATGTACGAAAGACGAACCAAGCATAAAGCCAGGAAGATTGTAAATGACACCTCCCATGTTTTGAACAAACATTACGAACTATTACCTTCTGGACGCCACTACAAAACCTTTAAAGTCGACTCCAGGGCACAGAAATCCTTCATCCCCAGATCCACCCACCTCCTAAACTCATGATCCTTTTAGGCTGAAATGTGTGTTCATCGTGTTAAAAAAAAACCATGCGTGTTTATTCTTAGACGTGTATGTATCCACATATAATGTGTATCTTTAAGCGTGTAACCTTTAAATATGTGTGTTCATCTTTATGCATGCTTAGTCCTTAGACTTGTAATGTATTCCACATGTGTGTATCTTTATAGGCGTGTAACCTTAAAATGTGTGTTCATCGTGTTAAAAGAAACTATGCATGCTTATCCTTAGACTTGTATGTATCCACATGTAAAGTGTATCTTTAAGCGCGTGTAACCTTAAAATGTGTGTTCATTGTGTTAAAAGAAACTATGCTTGCTTATCCTTAGACTTGTAAGTATCCACCTGTAATGTGTATCTTTAGGCGTGTAACCTAAATGTGTGTTCATCGTGTTAAAAGAAACTGCGCATGCTTATACTTAGACTTGTATGTATCCACATGTAATATGTATCTTTAGGCGTGTAACCTTAAAATGTGTGTTCATTGTGTTAAAAGAAACTATGCTTGCTTATCCTTAGACTTGTATGTATCCACATGTAATGTGTATCTTTAGGCGTGTAACCTTAAAATGTGTGTTCATCGTGTTAAAAGAAACTATGCATGCTTATCCTTAGACTTGTATGTATCCACATGTAATGTGTATATTTAGGCGTGTAACCTTAAAATGTGTGTTCATCGTGTTAAAAAGAAACTATGCATGCTTATCCTTAGTGTATGTATCCACATATAATGTGTAATTTTAAGTGTGTACATTATACTCATGCATGTTGAATGTCTGTCTGTATACATTTTATGCATCTTTGTTATATGTGACTTTTGTGCTTATATTCATGCATGTTGAATGTCAATGTCTCTGTTATTCTGGCACATGAACGGATTTTTTCCTTGGGAGAAAATAAAGTGATTTTGATTGATTAATTGAATGCACGGCTGAATATTCATGTTGCAAAGATCCAAACTATCTGACTTGATCAACCAACCGGTCAAACGTTGACAGTAATAACTGATAGTAATATCAACAACTGACTTGATCAACCAACCGGTCAAACGCCTGCAAAACGTTGACAGTAATAACGATAATAACTGATAGTAATATCAACAACTGACTTGATCAACCAACCGGTCAAACGCCTGCAAAACGTTGACAGTAATAACGATAATAACTGATAGTAATATCAACAACTGACTTGATCAACCAACCAGTCAAACGCCTGCAAAACGTTGACAGTAATAACGATAATAACTGATAGCAATATCAACAACTGACTTGATCAACCAACCGGTCAAACGCCTGCAAAACGTTGACAGTAATAACGATAATAACTGATAGTAATATCAACAACTGACTTGATCAACCAACCAGTCAAACGCCTGCAAAACGTTGACAGTAATAACGATAATAACTGATAGTAATATCAACAACTGACTTGATCAACCAACCAGTCAAACGCCTGCAAAACGTTGACAGTAATAACGATAATAACTGATAGCAATATCAACAACTGACTTGATCAACCAACCGGTCAAACGCCTGCAAAACGTTGACAGTAATAACGATAATAACTGATAGTAATATCAACAACTGACTTGATCAACCAACCGGTCAAACGCCTGCAAAACGTTGACAGTAATAACGATAATAACTGATAGTAATATCAACAACTGACTTGATCAACCAACCGGTCAAACGCCTGCAAAACGTTGACAGTAATAACGATAATAACTGATAGTAATATCAACAACTGACTTGATCAACCAACCAGTCAAACGCCTGCAAAACGTTGACAGTAATAACGATAATAACTGATAGTAATATCAACAACTGACTTGATCAACCAACCAGTCAAACGCCTGCAAAATGTTGACAGTAATAACGATAACTGAGTAATATTAACAACAATAACAACAGTAATGATATTGTAGGGCTGAACATCCCTTTTGTGAAGATGTGTTTCATGCAAAACATAATACATATTACTCCATACTTATATTTGTGGTAACAATACATGACACACCAAACGCCTGCAAAATATGTTTCATGCCAAATATAATACATATTATTACTCTATATTTATATTTGTGGTAACAATACATGACACACCAAGCGCCTGCAAAATGTTTCATGCCAAATATAATACATACTAGCGCAACGCCCCGTACCGGTAACGCCTAGTACAGGTAACGCCAAGTACCGGTTTCGCCGGGTCCGTGAAATAATATATTTGTACTTTTGTGGCTGAAAACCCAATTTTTAGACCCCTACCACTTTCAAGGCCTACCGATCTCCATGACCTTGACCTTGATCGGTATGCAATCATCAGAACCCACCATAAGCCAAAGTACCTACATGCCAAATTTGAAGTACCTAAGACCAACCGTGTGGACGTTATAGCCCCTTAAAGATTTTCTGTTTTCAAGGTCATACGCCAAGGTGAAGGTCATGACGGCGATAATTTATGCGCGGATGCCTTCCTCTCCATGGTGACATGCCACCACGCAAAATTGGAAACGATTCGGTCAAGCGGTTCGGGAGATATGCTTGGGACAGAAAACCCCAATTGTTAGACCCCTACCACTTTCAAGGCCATACCGATCTCCCTGACCTTGACCTTCTTTATTGGTACGCCATCATCAGAACGGCCATAAGGGAAAGTACCTCCATGCCAAGTTTCAAGACTCAAGGAAACGCGGTGTGGAAGTTATGGCCCATTGACCCTTTCACTGCCGAACCGTCGCATTTTTTGTACCACAATGATTTAACACCCATGTCACTCTAAAAGGCATCAAATCAGGGTCTGTTATCGAAAGACCCTACTCTGTTGATTTTGGGAGGTAAGGATAGGCCTTGCTTTAAATATCTCACAGAGGAATCCCAATATTACAGACATATTCTTTTTCTCGACCCAGGTAAGATTAATGGAAACTTTTTGCTGAAAAAATGTATGGCGGCGAAGGTTTACGATTTTGGTTTCAATCATAGCCAGTAAGAGGTTGAAAGTTTGCGTTAGGTCAAGCGGTTCGGGAGATCATTTACATGAAGAAAAGGAACAAACAAACAAAAAAAAAAGGGAAAACAACTGAATGAACATATCT
>CM065698.1:466254-496511 GCA_017654935.2 Phymorhynchus buccinoides
AAACCGCACGCACTCGCAGCAGCACAACTTACCAACGAAGAAAAGCCTCAGTCACCTGTATAGGCACAGACTAGGGTTTAGGACAGTCCAACCCTGTACTAGACAGACTAGGGTTAGACAGTCACCCTGTACTAGGGTTAGACAGTCACCCTGTACTAGACAGACTAGGGTTAGACAGTCACCCTGTACTAGACAGACTAGGGTTAAACAGTCACCCTGTACTAGACAGACTAGGGTTAGACAGTCACCCTGTACTAGACAGACTAGGGTTAGACAGTCACCCTGTACTAGACAGACTAGGGTTAGACAGTCACCCTGTACTAGGCAGACTAGGGATAAACAGTCACCCTGTACTAGACAGACTAGGGTTAGACAGTCACCCTGTACTAGACAGACTAGGAGTTTAGACCGGGATCACCCTGTACTTAGGCAGACTAGGGTTAGACAGTCACCCTGTACTAGACAGACTAGGGTTAGACAGTCACCCTGTACTAGGGTTAGACAGTCACCCTGTACTAGGGTTAGACAGTCACCCTGTACTAGGGTTAGACAGTACTACCCTGTACTAGGGTTAGACAGTCACCCTGTACTAGTCAGACTAGGGTTAGACAGTCACCCTGTACTAGGCAGACTAGGGTTAGACAGTCACCCTGTACTAGGCAGACTAGGGTTAGACAGTCACCCTGTACTAGGCAGACTAGGGTTAGACAGTCACCCTGTACTAGGGTTAGACAGTCACCCTGTACTAGGCAGACTAGGGTTAAACAGTCACCCTGTACTAGGCAGACTAGGGTTAGATAGTCACCCTGTACTAGGCAGACTAGGGTTAGATAGTCACCCTGTACTAGGCAGACTAGGGTTAGACAGTCACCCTGTACTAGGCAGACTAGGGTTAGATAGTCACCCTGTACTAGGCAGACTAGGGGTTAAACAGTCACCCTGTACTAGGCAGACTAGGGTTAAATAGTCACCCTGTACTAGGCAGACTAGGGTTAGATAGTCACCCTGTACTAGGCAGACTAGGGTTAGATAGTCACCCTGTACTAGGCAGACTAGGGGTTAGACAGTCACCCTGTACTAGGCAGACTAGGGTTAGATAGTCACCCTGTACTAGGCAGACTAGGAATTATTCTTACATTGAATTATAATACAACTTAAAAGTCACACAATAAACTAACCATTTTTACGAGATGGCCTTTGATTTATAGCAAGTTACATTTCAACACTGTATTATACAGACCATCATAATATAATAATCCCATCAACATTTTAAAATGACTGTTTCTCAAGAATAAAAAAAAGACAACAAAGAGAGAGAGAGAGAGAGAGAGAGAGACGGGGGGGGGTGGGGGGGGCTTATGAGGGGGGAGGAGAATCATTCTAAATTCTACATAGTTTTTCAGACATCTACATACAGAGATATGGACATCTGTGTAAACTATATGTCAATCTAATCAGACCAAGAAATGTTTGGACTTTGGGGGCAGGGAATAGATATGACTCCAGTTCAATATTAGAAGTATGTCTCCATGCTGACAATGCACAACTACTACTACAGTCAATGAGTCAACTACTACTACAGTCAATGAGTCAACTACTACTACAGTCAATGAGTCAACTACTACTACAGTCAATGGGTCAACTACTACTACAGTCAATGGGTCAACTACTACTACAGTCAATGGGTCAACTACTACTACAGTCAATGGGTCAACTACTACTACAGTCAATGGGTCAACTACTACTACAGTCAATGGGTCAACTACTACTACAGTCAATGGGTCAACTACTACTACAGTCAATGGGTCAACTACTACTACAGTCAATGGGTCAACTACTACTACAGTCAATGGGTCAACTACTACTACAGTCAATGAGTCTATTACTACTACAGTCAATGAGTCAACTACTACTACAGTCAAATGAGTCAACTACTACTACAGTCAATGAGTCAACTACTACTACAGTCAACAATTACTACAGTCAATGAGTCAACTACTACTACAGTCAACAATTACTACAGTCAATGAGTCAACTACTACTACAGTCAACAATTACTACAGTCAATGAGTCAACTACTACTACAGTCAATGGGTCAACTACTACTACAGTCAATGGGTCAACTACTACTACAGTCAATGGGTCAACTACTACTACAGTCAATGGGTCAACTACTACTACAGTCAATGGGTCAACTACTACTACAGTCAATGGGTCAACTACTACTACAGTCAATGGGTCAACTACTACTACAGTCAATGGGTCAACTACTACTACAGTCAATGGGTCAACTACTACTACAGTCAATGGGTCAACTACTACTACAGTCAATGGGTCAACTACTACTACAGTCAATGGGTCAACTACTACTACAGTCAATGAGTCAACTACTACTACTACAGTCAACTACTACCTACAGTCAACTACTACTTACAGTCAACAATTACTACAGTCAATGAGTCAACTACTACTACAGTCAATGAGTCAACTACTACTACAGTCAACAATTACTACAGTCAATGAGTCAACTACTACTACAGTCAATGAGTCAACTACTACTACAGTCAATGAGTCAACTACAACTACAGTCAACTACTACTACAGTCAATGAGTCAATTACTACTACAGTCAATGAGTCAACTACTACTACAGTCAATGAGTCAATTACTACTACAGTCAATGAGTCAACTACTACTACTACAGTCAATGAGTCAACTACTACTACAGTCAATGAGTCAACAACTACTTACAGTCAACTACCACTTACAGTCAACTACTACTACAGTCAATGAGTACTTACAGTCTACTACAGTCAATGAGTCAACTACTACTACAGGCAATGAGTCAATTCCTACTACAGTCAATGAGTCAATGAGTCCTACAGTCAACAATTACTACAGTCAATGAGTCAAATACTACTACAGTCAACACTTACTACAGTCAATGAGTCAACTACTACTACAGTCAACAACCACTACAGTCAATTAGTCAACTACTACTTAGTCAACTACTACTTACAGTCAACTACTACTACACAGTACAGTCAACTACTACTTACAGTCAACTACTACTACAGTCAATGAGTCAACTACTACTACAGTCAATGAGTCAACTACTACTACAGTCAATGGGTCAACTACTACTACAGTCAATGAGTCAACTACTACTACACAGTCAACTACTACTATACAGTCAACTACTACTTACAGTCAACTACTACTACACAGTACAGTCAACTACTACTTACACAGTACACTACTACTTACTACATACAGTCAACTACTACATACAGTCAACTACTACGTACAGTCAACTACTACTGACAGTCAACTACTATGTACAGTCAACTACTACTTACAGTCAACTACTACTTACAGTCAACTACTACTTAAAGTCAACTATCATTAGTCAACTACTACTTACAGTCAACTACTACTTACAGTCAACTACCACTTTCAGTCAATTACTACTTAGTCAACCACTACTTACAGTCAACTACTACTACACAGTACAGTCAACTACCACTTACAGTCAACTACTACTTACAGTACAGTCAACTACTACTTAAAGTCAACTATTACGTACAGTCAACTACTACTACTACAGTACAGTCAACTACTACCTACAGTCAACTACTACTTACAGTCAACTACTACTTAGTCAACTACTACTTACAGTCAACCACTACTTACAGTCAACCACTACTTACAGTCAACTACTACTTACAGTCAACCACTACTTACAGTCAACTACTACTTACAGTCAACTACTACTTACAGTCAACTACTACTAGTCTTACAGTCAATGAGTCAAGTCTGAACCATGCTTCATGGTTTCTACAACAATGTCTCCATGCTGACAATGTACATGTACAACTACTACTTACAGTCAACTATCACTTAGTCAACTACTACTTACAGTCAACTATCATTTAGTCAACTACTACTTACAGTCAACTACTACTTAGTCAACTACTACTTACAGTCAACTACCATTTAGTCAACCACTACTTACAGTCAACTACCACTTACAGTCAACTATCACTTAGTCAACTACTACTTACAGTCAACCACTACTTAAAGTCAACTACTATTTAGTCAACTACTACTTACAGTCAACCACTACTTAGTCAACTATCATTTAGTCAACTACCACTTAGTCAACTACTACTTACAGTCAACTATCATTTAGTCAACTACTACTTACAGTCAACCACTACTTAAAGTCAACCACTACTTAGTCAACTACTACTTACAGTCAACCACTACTTACAGTCAACTACTACTTAGTCAACCACTACTTACAGTCAACTACCACTTAGTCAACTATCACTTAGTCAACTACTACTTACAGTCAACCACCACTTAGTCAACTACTACTTACAGTCAACCACCACTTAGTCAACCACTACTTAGTCAACCACTACTTACAGTCAACCACTACTTAGTCAACTACTACTTACAGTCAACTACCACTTAGTCAACCACTACTTAGTCAACTACCACTTAGTCAACCACTACTTAGTCAACCACTACTTACAGTCAACCACTACTTAAAGTCACTACTTAGTCAATTACCACTTAGTCAACTACTACTTACAGTCAACCACTACTTAGTCAACCACTACTTACAGTCAACTACTACTTACAGTCAACTACTACTTACAGTCAACTACTATTTACAGTCAACTACTACTTACAGTCAACTACCATTTAGTCAACTACTACTTACAGTCAACTACCATTTAGTCAACTACTACTTACAGTCAACCACTACTTACAGTCAACTTACTACTTACAGTCAACTACCACTTAGTCAACTACTACTTACAGTCAACTACTACTTACAGTCAACTACCATTTAGTCAACTACTACTTACAGTCAACTACTACTTACAATCAACTACCATTTAGTCAATTACTACTTACAGTCAACTACTACTTACAGTCAACTATCATTTAGTCAACTACTACTTACAGTCAACTACTACTTAAAGTCAACACTACCTACAGTCAACCACTACTTAGTCAACTACTACTTACTAGTCAACTACTACTTAGTCAACAACTATTTAGTCAACTTACTACTTACAGTCAACCACTACTTACAGTCAACTACCACTTAGTCAACCACTACTTACAGTCAACTACCACTTAGTCAACTACTACTTACAGTCAACTATCATTTAGTCAACTATCACTACTTACAGTCAACCACTACCACTTAGTCAACCACTACTTACAGTCAACCACTACTTACAGTCAACCACCCCACTTAGTCAACCACTACTTACAGTCAACCACTACTTAGTCAACTACTACTTAGTCAACCACTACTTAGTCAACTACTACTTAGTCAACTACTACTTAGTCAACTATCATTTAGTCAACTACCACTTAGTCAACTACCATTTAGTCAACCACTACTTACAGTCAACCACTACTTACAGTCAACTACTACTTAGTCAACTACTACTTACAGTCAACTACTACTTACAGTCAACCACTACTTACAGTCAACCACTACTTACAGTCAACTACCATTTAGTCAACCACTACTTACAGTCAACTACTACTTAGTCAACTACTACTTACAGTCAACTACTACTTAGTCAACTACTACTTAGTCAAAACTCAACTATCACTTTTAGTCAACTACCACTTACAGTCAACCACTACTTACAGTCAACTACTACTTACAGTCAACTACCATTTAGTCAATTACTACTTACAGTCAACCACTACTTAGTCAACTACTACTTACAGTCAACTACTACTTAGTCAACTACTACTTACAGTCAACTACTACTTACAGTCAACTACCATTTAGTCAACTACCACTTAGTCAACTACCATTTAGTCAATTACTACTTACAGTCAACCACTACTTAGTCAACTACTACTTACAGTCAACTACTACTTACAGTCAACTACCACTTAGTCAACTATCATTTAGTCAACTACCACTTAGTCAACTACTACTCACAGTCAACCACTACTTAGTCAACTACTACTTACAGTCAACCACTACTTACAGTCAACTACCACTTAGTCAACTACTACTTAGTCAACCACTACTTAGTCAACTACTACTTACAGTCAACCACTACTTAGTCAACTACTACTTACAGTCAACCACTACTTACAGTCAACTACTACTACACAGTACAGTCAACCACTACTTAGTCAACTACTACTTACAGTCAACTACTACTTACAGTCAACTACTACTACCACAGTACAGTCAACTACTACTACACAGTACAGTCAACTACTACTTACAGTCAACCACTACTTACAGTCAACTATCACTTAGTCAACTACTACTTACAGTCAACTACCATTTAGTCAATTACTACTTACAGTCAACCACTACTTACAGTCAACTACTACTACACAGTACAGTCAGCTACTACTTACAGTCAACTACTACTATACACAGTACAGTCAACTACTACTACACAGTACAGTCAACTACTACTTACAGTCAATTACTACTTACAGTCAACTACTACTACACAGTACAGTCAACTACTACTTACAGTCAACTACTACGTACAGTCAACAGTCAACTACTACTTAAAGTCAACTACTACGTACAGTCAACAGTCAACTACTACTTAAAGTCAACTACTACTTACAGTCAACAGTCAACTACTACTTACAGTCAACTACTACTACATTCAGGTCAACAGTCAACTACTACTTACAGTCAACTACTACGTACATTCACAGTCAACTACTACTTACAGTCAACTACTACATACAGTCAACTACTACCTACAGTCAACTACTACGTACAGTCAACTACTTCACTACACAGTACAACTACCACTTACAGTCAACTACTACTTACAGTCAACTACTACCTACAGTCAACTACTACTTACAGTCAACTACTACGTAGTCAACTACTACGTACAGTCAACTACTACTTACAGTCAACTACTACTAGTCTTACAGTCAATGAGTCAAGTCTGAACCATGCTTCATGGTTTCTACAACAATGTCTCCATGCTGACAATGTACAAGTACAACTACTACTTACAGTCAACTATCATTTAGTCAACTACTACTTACAGTCAACTATCATTTAGTCAACTACTACTTACAGTCAACTACCACTTAGTCAACTACTACTTACAGTCAACTACCATTTAGTCAACTACTACTTACAGTCAACTACCACTTAGTCAACTACTACTTACAGTCAACTACCATTTAGTCAACTACCACTTAGTCAACCACTACTTACAGTCAACTATCACTTAGTCAACTACTACTTACAGTCAACTACCACTTAGTCAACTACTACTTAGTCAACTACTACTTACAGTCAACTACTACTTAGTCAACTACTACTTAGTCAACTACTACTTACAGTCAACTACCACTTAGTCAACCACTACTTAGTCAACTACCACTTAGTCAACCACTACTTAGTCAACCACTACTTACAGTCAACCACTACTTAGTCAACTACTACTTACAGTCAACTACCACTTAGTCAACCACTACTTAGTCAACTACCACTTAGTCAACCACTACTTAGTCAACTACTACTTACAGTCAACCACTACTTAGTCAACTACCACTTAGTCAACCACTACTTAGTCAACCACTACTTACAGTCAACCACTACTTACAGTCAACTACTACTTACAGTCAACCACTACTTACAGTCAACTACTACTTACAGTCAACCACTACTTAGTCAACTACCACTTAGTCAACTACCATTTAGTCAATTACTACCTACAGTCAACCACTACTTAGTGAACTACTACTTACAGTCAACTACCACTTAGTCAACTATCATTTAGTCAACTACCACTTAGTCAACTACTACTCACGGTCAACCACTACTTAGTCAACTACTACTTACAGTCAACTACCACTTAGTCAACTACCATTTAGTCAATTACTACTTACAGTCAACCACTACTAAGTCAACTACTACTTACAGTCAACTACTACTTACAGTCAACTATCATTTAGTCAACTATCATTTAGTCAACTACCACTTAGTCAACTACTACTCACGGTCAACCACTACTTAGTCAACTACTACTTACAGTCAACTACCACTTAGTCAACTACCATTTAGTCAATTACTACTTACAGTCAACCACTACTTAAGTCAACTACTACTTACAGTCAACCACTACTTACAGTCAACTATCATTTAGTCAACTACTACTTACAGTCAACCACTACTTAGTCAACTACTACTTACAGTCAACCACTACTTACAGTCAACTACCACTTAGTCAACTACTATTGAGTCAATTACTACTTACAGTCAACCACTACTTAGTCGACTACTACTTACAGTCACCACTACTTACAGTCAACTACCACTTAGTCAACTACTACATACAGTCAACTACTACATACAGTCAACTACTACTACAGTCAATGAGTCAAGTCTGAACCATGCTTCCTGGGTTGAGTTTCTCAACGGTTGCAGCGCGAATAACGGGGGTCTAAGAAACACCTAAACGTTTGTTAAGGTCAGATAACTCTTTAACACTATCCCGATGAAGCCGTGCCAGAGAATCACTTCCCGTGCGACGGGCACCCACAGCTGCCGCCTATTCCCTGTAGACAGCACTTTTATGATTTTTTCCCCGATAGCTAAACAAATACTAACAATAAAGTGTTTGGTATCAACAGAAAGCGCAAACACTGAACTAAATGGCTATGGTGGAAAGAAATCATTGGCTGATACTGTTTGGTAGTGCTTGTCTCTGAAAGTAACATGGGTACATGTAACAGAGTAACAAAAAAATGTTTTGCACTCTTTTCCGTCTTTTAATACCAAACTAAAGGTAAAATGGGCAAAAAATGATTATGATGATTTCTTTTTTTAGTGTTCTCTATCATTATGTATAACTTTTCACTTCTTCCTATAACAGGGACGGATTATAGGGGGTTTCCTGGTTGCGTGGAACCCCCCACTCCCCCAGTTGCCTAAAATAAAACAAACACAATCTCTCTCTCTCACACACACACACACTTACTATATCGTTCATCTATAACAAAATGTTCGTAACTGTAAAGTGCTTTGAAATCTGCTGGAAACCCCCCTTTATGTACAGCATAATCCACCCCTCTAAAAATGTATTCCACAGTACAAATTCCCTTTATTTAGTTTAGGTACGTCCGGTGTAGGCTGCCTTCTTTCCCAGTCTGGAATGTCTCTCGCACTCAGCACCCTAGGAAAATGGTAACGGTTCTCCTATTACAGCGTGCATTCCAGCACGTATACCAACTGCCAGCATTCAAACTGAGAGCCAGTACAAAGTTAACATGTCCCTATGTGTTACTGTGGTGTTAGTTTCTCCTAGAGCGATCATGGAAAAGACAGGGATTTAAAAAAAATTGAAACCACCACAGACGGTTGCTACGTCCCCACATGAGGACATTTCCCAGACACCATATGTGGTTGTTACGTCGGGAAGAGATAGAAACAAAAACCACCGCATGATGTGGTTACGCCTGGAAAGTGTTAAGCTTACTCTTCACTCTTGGGAGAGAGAGAAAAGGGTTGCTATCAAAAGGGGAATAAATAATACCTCTCTGTCAGTTTGAACAAATATTTTGATTTCATCCACGTCTATTTGTGTGCAGAAAATTAAATTTGCACTATATTATGTCATCTAACATGATGAAAAATTAGGAAGGAGCACTCAAAAACGCTTGCGTACGTTTAAATTTAATTAGCTAAAATCATCCCGTATTTTTTCACGATAGACTAAAGAATATTTGCTGTCACAAGCTTGTTGGTTTGGTCTTCAATTTTGAAAATCAAAGTCACGTTCACGTGAGAAATTTAAAAAAGCTGGAAGTGTTGATATTTCCCATGATCCTTCAAATAGTTTGTCGCTTGCTACCTCGATAGCAGCCACAACACGTTTGCGGCAAACGTAACGGTGTTTCTTAGCACCATTTTTGCTGATTTGAGCTCGTGCTGCGTAACGTTAGCCCTTGTGAAACGGCCCCGTTTTCTTAGTGTTGCATCTAGGATTTCAAAAAAGGGAGCCCTGGGGCTCCCTCAGGTGAAAAAAAAGGAGCCCCAAGGGACCCCTGGGATAAAAAGAAGGGACCCCTGGGATAAAAAGAAGGGACCCAAGAGCTTTTCGAGAATTAAGCAAAACCCAGCAGTATGAATGCATTTTAGCACTTTAGACAGAATGAAGAATAACACAGCGACCACAGAAAGTAAAGAGCACATTCCCAGACAGCAACATTTAAACACAGAGACTGAGAGAGACAGAGCCTGTCACAGTGTGTGTGTGTGTATGTGAGAGAGAGAGAGAGAGAGAGAGAGAGAGAGAGAGAGAGAGAGAGAGAGAGAGGAGAGAGAGAGAGGGAGGGAGAGAGAGAGAGAGAGAGAGAGCGCGTTGTGCTCAGGCCGAAGTCATTACTTTCGCACTCAAGATTCTTCAAGTTCGAGTTGTGACTTTCGCCGATTCAGTGATTGTGTAAAAACTCTCAGTCTCATCGTCGATGTTATCGCCCTCGCACTCTTCCTTGCCTTTGGAAAGACTGTTTTTCGCATCTTTACAGTTAGTTGGGCAAGGCCAACAAATGAGACTGTTAATGCATCGTCACTGAACATATTCAAAAACAATATTGACCAAAAATATAAAAGCGTGATGTACTCCTCACATTTAGAGGAACTTTATTAGGATTCAAATAAATACACAAAAGCCTATTAGTATTAGCTCACGGGTAAAAGAAGTAGTATATATATATGATATGACTTGAAACGATATCTAGTGGGCAAAAGGCTTGAAAAATAAGACTATAGTCATAATAGTGCCAAATTGCTATGCTATGCTATGCTAAGGCAGTTTCAAGAAGTTCCAATCTCGGATCTGGTTGACATCGGCATCGCGAGTTCTGTTTCACTTCCTGACCCATTGCGTGTATTCTTAGTTGTACAAACATCCTTCGTTGATAGGCCACGAAACACGAAATAAAATAAGTTTGCTTTGCTCACTGCGCCTTAGAGAGGCCCTACAACAGAACGAGAATCGCTGGCTGTGGCATTGAGCTCGATAGTGTGCACCAAAACAAAAATGGCGGACTGAAAAGTTGTGCTCCTGAGTGAAAATTTGTGTGATTGGACAAAGCCAATCAGAAACGTTAACAGAAAGGATGCTCGGTTCGAATCAATATCGAGAAGGCTATAGACACAGCAGCTGCGACTACGCACTCGTTAAGTAAAAGTGCGTTCGTTTTTGTTTTTATGCGTGAGTTGGGCCGCACTGTTCGCAAGACCGCGCTATTTCTACAGCAATGTCTCAGTGCAGGTACATCTAATCAGTTCTACGTAACGTTAGCCCAAGTTGTGAAACAGCCGCCTGTTTTCTACAGCAATGTCTCAGTGCAGGTACATCTAATCAGTTCTACGTATGTTAGCCCTTGTGAAACAGCCCCCTGTTTTTTACAGCAACGTCTCAGTGCAGGTACATCTAATCAGTTCTACATAACGTTAGCCCTTGTGAAACGGCCCCCTGTTTTCTACAGCAATGTCTCAGTGCAGGTACATCTAATCAGTTCTACATAACGTTAGCCCTTGTGAAACGGCCCCGTTTTCTACAGCAATGTCTCAGTGCAGGTACATCTAATCAGTTCTACGTAATGTTAGCCCTTGTGAAACGGCCCCCTGTTTTCTACAGCAATGTCTCAATGCAGGTACATGCAATCAGTTCTACGTTAGCCCTTGTGAAACAGCCCCGTTTTCTACAACGACGTCTCAGTGCAGGACATCTAATCAGTTCTACATAACGTTAGCCCTTGTGAAACGGACCCCTGTTTTCTACAGCAATGTCTCAGTGCAGGTACATCTAATCAGTTCTACGTTAGCCCTTGTGAAACGGCCCCCTGTTTTCTACAGCAACGTCTCAGTGCAGGTACATCTAATCAGTTCTACGTTAGCCCTTGTGAAACGGCCCCCCGTTTTCTACAGCAACGTCTCAGTGCAGGTACAGCTAATCAGTTCAACGGAAAACCATTTGTTCTACTGTCACTCTGACATAAGTTGTGTATGATTACCAGTACCACTCTCAACCTGGGCAGTTCCTGCACTGGCATTTAGTGCTGCAGCCTTGGGGATTGCTTAACAGTTGGACCCTTTCTCAGGGGCAGTGGATGGATGCCTCGTGCCTCCATACGGGGAGCTGGATGACCCTGCCCCCTCCATGAGTCTCTCCCTGTGGGGATACCGGGGGGTCTTTCATAATAATAGTTACCCCGCCTTCTTGAAGTTCAGTGCTTGTAACTTCCTCTAATCTACCACTCTCTTTGACTCTGCCTTTCCCCTTTGCTTTCTATCATCTATTGGCCCATTCTCCTGCCTTTAAAAAAAAACACCCCACAAAAAACATTCCAAATACTTTTTCTCCTTTGAGCTCCTCTGAAATCGGAATGTGTCGGCTGTACGCAGCGGGGAGACCAGTGAAAACTGAAAACCGGACACATACATACCTTACCCATTATGGCCATATGGCCTGGGTGAGTGGGGATACTCCTTGGGCGAGCAAGTAATAAAACAATAGAAGACCAACATCAGCCTTTGCTTTCTTCAGTGCACAGCTTTTTCCTTTTCCGTGCTGTGAGGTGTTGGAACTGGGCCTGCCGGCCCTGCAGCTTGCTGCGAAACAACATATTATGATAGCACCAGTCATTGTTTTCTCTGTGTCCCATATGTTTCCTTTTCCTCGCCATGAAGCATTAGAACTCCCTGTGAAGGCCCTGCAGCTTGTTGCGAAACAACATAATTATAACACCAGTCATTGTTTTCTCTGATGAAGTAAACAACATATTATGATAGACCAGTCATTGTTTTCTCTGATGAAGTAAACAACATATTATGATAGACCAGTCATTGTTTTCTCTGATGAAGTAAACAACATATTATGATAACACCAGTCATTGTTTTCTCTGATGAAGTAAACAACATATTATGATAGACCAGTCATTGTTTTCTCTGATGAAGTAAACAACATATTATGATAGACTAGTCATTGTTTTCTCTGATGAAGTAAACAACATATTATGATAGACCAGTCATTGTTTTCTCTGATGAAGTAAACAACATATTATGATAGACCAGTCATTGTTTTCTCTGATGAAGTAAACAACATATTATGATAGACCAGTCATTGTTTTCTCTGATGAAGTAAACAACATATTATGATAGACCAGTCATTGTTTTCTCTGATGAAGTAAACAACATATTATGATAGACCAGTCATTGTTTTCTCTGAGCTCCTCATGTGCCCTGCAGCTTGTTCCATAAAATAACAAACACATCAGATTAGTCTTAGTTTTCTCTGTGCTCCACGTGTTTCCCTTTCTTCGCCATGAGGCCTTGGAACTCCCTGTGAAGGCCCTGCAGCTAGTTTTCTCTGTGCTCCACATGTTTCCCTTTCTTCGCCATGAGGCCTTGGAACTCCCTGTGAAGGCCCTGCAGCTAGTTTTCTCTGTGCTCCACATGTATCCCTTTCTTCGCCATGAAGCCTTGGAACTCCCTGTGAAGGCCCTGCAGCTAGTTTTCTCTGTGCTCCACGTGTTTCCCTTTCTTCACCATGAGGCCTTGGAACTCCCTGTGAAGGCCCTGCAGCTAGTTTTCTCTGTGCTCCACGTGTTTCCCTTTCTTCGCCATGAGGCCTTGGAACTCCCTGTGAAGGCCCTGCAGCTAGTTTTCTCTGTGCTCCACGTGTTTCCCTTTCTTCACCATGAGGCCTTGGAACTCCCTGTGAAGGCCCTGCAGCTAGTTTTCTCTGTGCTCCACGTGTTTCCCTTTCTTCACCATGAGGCCTTGGAACTCCCTGTGAAGGCCCTGCAGCTAGTTTTCTCTGTGCTCCACGTGTTTCCCTTTCTTCGCCATGAGGCCTTGGAATTCCCTGTGAAGGCCCTGCAGCTTGCTGTGCAGGTTGGCAATGTCCACCAGGAGAGGCAGACTCTGCCTGAAGGCTGCCTGACTGTGGCGCAGGTGAGGGGACACCAGCACTCCAAATAGCTTCAGCGGGTCCTGGCCACCGCTGGCAGCTTGACAATCAAGGGGGGTGTCCATAGCCATATCGCTCTTTGTACCGTCACCTCTGCTTCCCTCCCACTCACCCGGCCTTTCTTCGCCGCCTGTCGCCATGCCAACTGTTTCCGCTTTCTCGCTGTGACCTTTGCGCTGGCGAAGGTCGCCTGAAGCTTTGCGGTTCTGGTCGTCAATTTTCTGTCGGTCAATTGTCTTTGAGACGCTGGCTCGTTTCTCCACCAGACTGAGGCAAAGCTGGGAGCAGGGCTTCCCCTCTCCACAATCGTCATGGCCATCTTCCTCAGCGGCAACGTTGATGGCCACGGAAGCCTCCATGCTGCGCTGGTTGAACTGCAGCGCCCCCACGCTGCTGGGCCCGCCCATGGAGTAGCGGGCCCTGGCCAGGCTGAGGAAGCCACGGGCCATCAGGGCCTGCAGCCGCCCGCGGGTCAGGTAGAGGACGTCCAGTGTGGAAAACCACTCCAGGGTCACCTGGTCCAGGGTCTGCCTCAGGGACGTCAGGTCATCAGGGGACTCCATGGGAAACACCTGAAACATCCAGAGTGAAACAGTTGATAGAGGACGTCCAGCGTGGAAAACCACTCCAGGGTCACCTGGTCCAGGGTCTGCCTCAGGGACGTCAGGTCATCAGGGGACTCCATGGGAAACACCTGAAACATCCAGAGTGAAACAGTTGATAGAGGACGTCCAGCATGGAAAACCACTCCAGGGTCACCTGGTCCAGGGTCTGCCTCAGGGACGTTAGGTCATCAGGGGACTCCATGTCCATGGGAAACACCTGAAACAGCCAGAGTGAAACATCTTTCTTCATGAAGTTAATCTGGTTTTAATGAAACATCTTGAGTACGATCAGATGTGTCAGGTCCCAAGGGGACTCCTATGCTCGAGCAACTGAAATGGCCCTCACTTCAACAAAGAAGAGAAATAGTAAGAGTCGTCATGATGTATAAACTTCATCACGAACTCGTTACCATGAAAGACAAACTGACCCTTGCACCACAACGCCTGGTCACGGACTTTGCCAAGGCTTTTGACAAGGTCAACCACAGCCTCCTCCTCCACAAGCTCCATCACTACAGCATCATTCAGGGGCGAAGTCAACCGCTGGATTAAGAGTTTTCTCGCAGAAAGACGACAGGCAGTGGTTGATGAGGGAGCCCGATCAGCATCCGCTTGGGCTAAGTCAGGCGTTCCCCAGGGATCAGTAAGATCTCCAACACCTTGCTGAATGGGAAAGGAGCTGGGATATGCAATTCCATCCGTGAAAATGTACTGTCGTGCCTGTGTCCAGGAACACCACTCCACCATAGCTACCACCCGCATGGTCACACCATGGACACAGTAACATCAGTGAAATACCTTGGAATCACCATCCAGAAGGACATCACTCCACCATAGCTACCACCCGCATGGTCACACCATGGACACAGTAACATCAGTGAAATACCTTGGAATCACCATCCAGAAGGACATCACTCCACCATAGATAGCTACCACCCGCATGGTCACACCATGGACACAGTAACATCAGTGAAATACCTTGGAATCACCATCCAGAAGGACATCAACTGGGGTGATCACATAGAGAACATCACAGCCAAGGCGAACAGAATGCTGGGGTTCCTGCAGCAAAATCTCAAGATCTGCTCAATGGAACTGAGACTGTGAGAGGAAGAGCGTATCGGACTTGTCAGACCCCTGCTAGAGTATGCCATCTCTGTGTGGGACCCTTACAGTTACAGACAAATCACAGGAATGTGAATACAAATCGAGGCTATACAGAGAAGGGCGGCTCGCTTCGTACTCAACCGCTACCACAACACCTCCAGTGTCAGTGACATGATCCAGTTAGGGTGGCCCACACTTGAGCAGCGCAGGAAAACCAGCAGGCTGACAATGCTTTATAAAATCCAGCAAGGCATTGTCCAGGTTGACAACACCAGGCTCATCCCAGCACCGAGCCGCCAGAGAAGAGAACATGACCAGCAACTGTCATCCATCCACTGTCGCACTGAATACAGACAAAATTCATTTTCCCCTCGAACCAACTGCGACTGGAACGGACAAGGTGCATGGATTTTCAACCATAATCATAATCAACAATAAAAAAATCTATGAATGAAAGAAAACATGATGTGAATTGAAAGGAGACAACAAAAAAAACATAAAAATACAACCATGTTTGGGGGCGGATCAGCCAGTCATGGAAGAGGGGGGGGGGGGGGGTAGTTCAAAGTGGTCAGTTGGGGTGGGGTGAGGGGTCTGGGGGGTAGGGCTTGCCTCCCAGAAGCTGAATATAATTTGAATGTAAAAGATGCAATAAAGGCTTCTTGCTAGAGAATAAGCTCAACGTATAGCTTGGGACAACATTTTTTCTCCCCTTCTTCTTTTCTTTCCATTTTTGGCTCCCGAACGTCGTTTTTTAAAACAAAGTGAGTCTATAGTATCGTACATGTTCGGTTGTGTGTCTGTGTGTATGTGTGTGTGTGTGTGTGTTGCGTCCGTGGCCCCGACCTTTAACCTTAACTCAAACCTTAACGTTGTCATTTTCTCTAAACATATAAGGCGTTAGAGGGTTAAAGTTAGCAGGATACTTGATTTTGACGTCAGCCTTCAAGTCACGACGATCAAAGCAGTCAGATACATTGATAAAGAACAAAATAAAGATAATCATTTGTTGCAGAGATTACTGTTGGTCACTATGTTTTTCTGAAAGCTTGGTCAATATGCTTTTCAATTTTACTTGTTTGCCAAAAATAAAAATAGGGCTCCACTATGTTACATGCGCATATATAAACATACATATAATTAAATTTTAAAGAAAGGGGTAGGGGTAATTTAATGCATAGAAATAATTTTAATTTACACAGTAAAATAAAAATTAATTCTGTTTTCAGATGCACAAGTGTCTACATAACAGTATTCTCTCTATACAGGCATGGGAATTGTCATGGGAATTCCCATGCCTGCTATAGTAATAAAAATCAGACGTGAGCCTTGCAGGCTTTGCCTCTTGTTATTATTCTTTCTGAGGGAAATCCAAATTTGATGTAGTACCCAAGACCAAAGATATGTAACAATATAGCAACAATGAGGCCTATTATGGCTATACATAAAAGAACAGAAAAGGAAAGGAAACATAATATGAATCATCTAAACGTCACATCATATCACATTGTAGCAAACTCTTTGTTTGGTGAGGATTGAGTTTAACGTCACATCATATCACATTGTAGCAAAGTCTTTGTTTGGTGAGGATTGAGTTTAACGTCACATCATATCACATTGTAGCAAAATCTTTGTTTGGTGAGGATTAGCGGGGGGGGGTTTAACGAGGATTGAGTTTAACGTCACATCATATCACATTGTAGCAAAGTCTTTGTTTGGTGAGGATTGAGTTTAACGTCACATCATATCACATTGTAGCAAAGTCTTTGTTTGGTGAGGATTGAGTTTAACGTCATATCATATCACATTGTAGCAAAGTCTTTGTTTGGTGAGGATTGAGTTTAACGTCACATCATATCACATTGTAGCAAAGTCTTTGTTTGGTGAGGATTGAGTTTAACGTCATATCATATCACATTGTAGCAAAGTCTTTGTTTGGTGAGGATTGAGTTTAACGTCACATCATATCACATTGTAGCAAAGTCTTTGTTTGGTGAGGATTGAGTTTAACGTCACATCATATTTTGAGTTTATAAAAGAAAAATAAACCAAACCATAAAAGTACAAACAATAGGATCCAGGTCTATTAGCTCAGACAATATTTCATGGTAAATATATTGGACACATCATTATTGGAAATCAAACCAGGCCATGCTACTGGAGTCAAATTATAATAGATGACTCTTTGTTCAAAACAAATCAGTCATCTTATTATTGTGTGATCATAAAAACTTAAGCATCCACCTAATAAAACAAAGCGTACCAAATTCTAGCCAAGGATGTAAAACATTCAAAACGTGGTATATCAGTCAGTCAGTCAGTCTTGACTAAACTGCGACTTCTAGAACAAAGGAGCGGAGCAATTACTATTCGGAGGAGTGCATGGGCATAGCTGTTAAACGTAAAGAAGTATTTCCCAAACATCCACACTCTCAAAGGGATTTGAGGACAGCTGGTGTTGTGGAAGGTCCCCAAAGGCCAAATAATCATTTTTTGCTGCAGTACTAGTAAGAGCCAGTGCTAAGAGCCAGTGCCAAAATGCTCAGACAATATCCTGCACAAAGATGTGCCATCACAAGATTCAAAGTGTGACACTAGAACATGGATCAAAGGTCAACCTACTTTGAGAAACGAATAAGACCAATGGAAACCGGCTGAACCATGCAGGCCTCAGCTCTAATGAGTGCTTCAATTTCAATCACATTAATTCAAATTAGCCAACGTAACTGAAGTTTGGATTTTGTGTGTGTCGTCTTTACTTTTTCATCATTCAAGATTTCAAGGGTGTGGAACGAGTGGGATGGTGTGGAACCATACGGGAGGGGCAACAGAATGCAGAATGTGGGGTGCAACATGATTGTTATCTACAAGGCACAGGGTGCATGTGGGACCAAACTCAAACTCACATCAAAGACCCCCCCCCCCCCCCCCCCTCTGTGCCTATGGCCACTGCAGGTAGTCACATTCAAGTGAACTGATAAAATGGTAAGAGAACTGGAATTTGTATTTTAATGATAGTAAAATGTAAAGTATATTAATGCATTTAGTAAGATACATAAGAATAATCCAAATTGCAATATAAAACTGACACAGTGCCAAGAAACATATTCTAGAAACTTGCTAGGAGGAAAATGATCTTGGTCAGTTGGGTGTCATCTTTGATTCTGGATGTTGTGGTTGTTGTTGTTCCCAGGCTTAACGGACTCCAGGGATCATCCGAACAGCCAGAGCACTTGATAACAATACGGCACAACGCATCAGCTAGGGATGAGAACATAGTATGTGTGGCACGTTGTTGATTACCCCGCCATGTGGGCAAGTCACACTCCGTCTTCAGGGGAGTACGTTTAGACTGATGATGTTAATGCTGGGAGCTTTCATGGCTTAAGACAATCCCCGCACAAACCATCAGAGCATAAGAACATTTGATGTAGCCTCGTCTTTCTAGATATGTCAATGGTGCTGACAGCTCAGCCAAGGCCAATTATGGAATAAAATTTTGATAATCACATTAACACGGCTGATTAGTAGTAAACCGGCAACAAAATGCTGGGCATAATTAGAACTAAAAAGAGTTTTATTGGGTTAACATTTTTCAAACTATATAAAAGTTTGTCAGATTATCTAGTATATTAGGAAATCAGGTCTGGAGTGTTTTTAACAAAGGCAAATTCGGTAGCACTACAAAGGAGTCAAAGACGAGCAACAAAATTAGTTAAAGGCGTTAGTCACCTTGATTACAAACATGACTAGGAAGTTGAATTACCATCTCTAAAAAAAAAAAAAAAATATAATATAGTAGTAGTAGTAGTTACTAGTAGTGTAATAGGCCAGAAGTAGAAGTGGGCCTCTCGGACCTTTAATTGATTAAGTTTCACAAGGTAGAAGAATTTGTTGGGATCTGCATAAAACACATACCACAATTTTTTCACAGTGATATATACTGACAACACTACTAATATTAGTAATAAATCTTTGTTCCAGTCTAACAACTGACTGAAGAACTCACTTTTTTTGATAAACTCTTCCTGCACATATTAAACGAGCACAAAATCGAAACAATTCAAAAACCTCCTTGATAAATTACACCGACATCTCAAAAATGCATGCATGCCTAAAACAAGGCAGATTGCCAAAAAAACAAAAAATATAAAAACCTCCAGATCCTACTAATGCAGTCCAGAGCTGTCTGGAGCCATCTGGATAACGTTATGGATATCGATTGGAGTTGTCCTGGTGCCTTATTGATGGCGATTGGAGTTTCCTAGTGCCTTCTGATGTCGATTGGAGTTGCCTCGGTGCATTTCCTGGACTGTCGATTGGAGTTGGTCACGGTGCCTTATGGATATCGATTGGAGTTTCTAGTGCCTTCTGGTGTCGATTGGAGTGTACCTGTAGCTCTGGTATGTCGATTGAGTGTCTCGGTGCCTTCTGGATGTCGATTAGGAGTTGTCCTGGTGCCTTCTGGATGTCGATGGAGTTGTCCTGGTGCCTTTGGATATCGATTAGGAGTTGTTCCTGGTGCCTTCTGGATGTCAATTGAGTTGTCTTGGATGCCTTCTGGAGTTACGATTAAGGAGTTGTCCTGGTGCTTTCGGATGTCGATTGGAGTTGTCCTGGTGCTCTGGATGTAATTGGAGTGTCCTGGTGCCTTAATGGGATGTCAAATTGAGTTGTTACATGGTGCCTTAGGATGTCGAATGGAGTGTCCTGGTGCTTTGATGTCAATTGGAGGTTGTCATGGTGCCCTCTGGATTTCAATGGGAGTGGTCCTGGCCTCTGGATGTCAATTGGAGTGTCCGGTGCCTTAGGATGCGATTGGAGTTGGTTTTTTTTTTTTTTTTTTTTTTTTTTTTATACGGTGCCTGCTGGATGTCGATGGAGTTGTCCTGGTGCCTTCTGGATTCAATGGAGTTGTCCTGTGCATTCTGGATTGCGATTGTGAGTTGTTCCTGTGCCGTCTGGATGTCGATGGAGTTGTCATGGGCCTTCTGGATATCGATGGAGTTGTCCTGATGCCTTCTGGATATCGATTGGGGTTTCCCTGTCGCCTTCTGGATGTCATTGGAGTTGTCCTGGTGTCCTTCTGGATATCGATAGAGTGTGGCCTTGTGCGTCTGGATGTCGATTAGAGTTGGCCTGGTGCCTCTGGAGTATATCAATTGGGAGTTGTCCGGTGCCTCGGATGTCGTTTTTTTAGATTGCGATTTGTCCTGTGCTTCTGGATGTCGATTGGGTTGTCATGGTGCCTTGTATGATGATCGATTGGAGTCTGTCAGTGGTGCCTTCTGGATATCAATTGACGTTGTCCTGGTGCCTCTGGATGTCAATTGGGTCTGTCCTAGGTGCCTTCTGGATGCGAACTGGAGTTGTCTGGTGCCTCTGTGATAGAATGAGTTGTCCTGGTGCCTTCTGGATGTCAATAGGAGGTTCCTGTGCTTCTGGATGTCGATTGGAGTGTTCTGGTGCCTTCTGGAGGTCGATTGGAGTTGTCCTGGTGCCCTTATGGATGGATGGAGTTGTCTGGTGCCTCGGATGTCAATTGAGTTGTCCTGGTGCTATGGATTGTTTTTGTCGTAGACTGGAGTTGCCTGTGCCCTTCTGGATGTCGATTCTTTCATAAAACTAGTATAGACCTCGTTGGTTTTGGTTTTGTTTTCGCTGTGGGGTTACAGGGGGAGGGGGGGGGGGGGAATATTTTGTAAACAAGTAGTTCCCCCCCCCTTCTGGAAGTTCTATGCTTGTAATTTCCTCTAATCTGCCACTCCGGACTCTGCCTTTTCCCTTGCTTTTATATCTAGTGATCTCACTATCTGACGATTGGCTCATGTCCTGCTCTTTAAAAAAAAATCACAAATAAAGTGTTCTCCTTGAGCTCCTCTGATAGCTCGGTATGTGTTGCTGTCACAGCAGGGAGACACTGAAAAAAACTTGGATCAATATATGTATGTACCTACACATATGGCCGGGAACGCAGTGGGCGATTTTGTTAGTCACAGTATTGGAAATCAGTGCTTTGCATGTTGTTATACATAGTTTTTATTTTTTATATTCTCTCTCTCTCTCCATCTCTCTCTGGATTAGGAGACAGCATCTGGACGGCAATGAGCAGGACCCCAAACCCTCTCAGCTGTGCTAAAGTTCTTATAGGTTTATAGCAATGTTTTCGGGGCTAAAATTCCTAGTCGTTAAAATTCTAGCGCGCTATACTATGACTGACTATTTGCGGCATTTGCACATTGAGCATGAACGCCAAATTTCACTTTTTTCTAGTGTTAGAGATAGGGTTACGTTAGTAAATGGTTCAAGTAACCCGAAAAAAGTGAAATTCTGGGGTTGTCGCAACTAGTCACTCCATAGTAGCGAGTAGGATTTTAAGAGCTAGGAATGTTAACCCCTACATAGCATAGTATAGTGTGGGACTGGCTCAAGCTAAGCCTCACGGCTATAAAAGTCCCTTCAATGACAGTATTGATGTAGGCCCGATACGTATCTTGGCAATATGTATTGGGGCCGTGGCCAATAGAGAGTCCTATTGGCCAGACCAATACGATACACACTGGTGGGCTTGGCAACAGCCACGTGCAAAAATGAGGTTGTTTTGTATGTCGGGGACAATACGTTGTGTGTCTGCGGTTTCATGAGAAAAAAAATTGCTGGTTATCTCCTGTCTTCTCCCGATTGCTTTCTCATGGCTGAAGGGTTTGATAACACTTTTTGAAAAATTCGCTGAGAACTGCATTTCTGTGAAGGAAGTTATGGTAGTCACTAAGTTAGTGCCAGCTTTTTTATCGTTTTATTCTTAACGAGAGTGTTGTGTGTGTTAAGGAGAGGAGGGGATAAGTAAACTCGTGCTGCAAGAAACTTGTCCGCAGGTTTCCTAAGGCACTTGACTGTCATGACATTGGGTTTCTCAGTGACTCAGTCTTCACTGGCCGTTCTCCATTGAGGATCCATAACTAAATAGAAGCTCAGTGCCAATCTTTTTGAGCATAATAGAATTGATCGCTTGGTTAATTTATACTCAGAATCAAAACAACGTACAACCACAAACCTGAGAAAACTTTAAACTTTGTGACAACACTTCACAAAAACGTTATATAGAACCGGATTTCCCGGAGCAGACTGTTTCGTTATTGGCCGACCATATGTGATAGGTCAGCCCAATAGAAAACACACCTTTTTTTTTCTCTATTGGGCCTGGCCCTGATGGTAGGTAGGAAGGTAGCTAGGTAGTAGCTGACAAACAAGCCGTAAAGCTTTTCCAAACAGTCCCATCTTTTATGATTTTCTGGTAATGTATCTTTTGGTCAAGTGAAATTTCCTCATAAATCATTATTCGTCATATAGCTTCTAAAACTTCTAAAAATTTGGTATGTACCAGACGATTTTTAAAACATATACGTATGAGGTGCACATTTACGTCAGTAAAAACAATTCGTTCCCACATGTTAGTAATTCTGTTACCAAAACAATTTTTTTCTATGTTAGTATTATATCTTTTAACAAAAAACTTTACCACAGCGTTCTAGTTCATATGTATTGAGGAGATCGAAAGAAATTATCCAGGACAAATACACATGATTGTGAATATTTATAAGTTTCTATAAGATTCTCCCCTTGTTATCTCCTTCTTAAGGGAAAATAAATTAAGGTACCAGGATAATCCTGTGTGGTAAATAAGCCATGTCTTTGCATGCTTTAACAGTTTTGTAGCTATACGCTGCACCCTTTAATGTGCTATTGACTGGTACTTAGCGTGCGTCTGTGAGGTTGGCACAAATACCATTCCCTCAAAAACAGCGTGAGGATCTGGCGGTCCATTTGGACAGTCTTTGTCATGGCGCCCAGATCAGCCACAAGTGCCGTTCCGCCTACCTCGCTCTCGCAGCACAGATTGAGCTTCAATCGCCCTTCACTCTCTGAAAAAGCCGCTACTCAACTAGTATGTTCGTTGGTCATTTCAAGTTGACTATGCAATGCAACTCTGCGGACTCCCGCAGTTCAAATCAATCGTCTCCAAAGATACAAAACAATGCAGGACAGGATCGTCTGTGGAAATCTAAAAGAACCATGGCACACCCCTCTGATCAAACTAACTGGTTGCCAATTCATGCTCGCATTGAGTACAAACTAGCAATACTCGCTTTCGGCCATTTTCAAAACACTTTGCCAACATACCTGTCCAACCATTCTCATCAACCTATCAACCATCCGCACTCTCCGTTCTAGCAGCGAGAAACTACTCAAAGTCCCCCCGCATGAAACTTAAGTCCTTTGGTCACGTATACTTTCAGCTATCAAGTACCCACCATCTGGAATTCGATCCCTTCTACCTCCGCGTACGCCTCTGTCACCTGTCTGCATCAAGTCTCGGCCTAAGGGACTATCTGTTCAAAAATTTCCTTCCCTTCATATTTCAATTCAATCTCACACACAAACCCGTGTAAAGTGTGCCTCTGTGTGTGTCGTGTGTGTGTGTGTGTGTTCTTTCTCTCTGTCTCTCCGCTATCTTTCTCACATATCTTTCTTTCTCCCCCCTCCCCCCTATGCCTTCATCACCCCCCCCCCTCTGTCTACCCCCCCCCCCCTTTCTCCCTCGTTCTCTCTGCCCTTTCTCGAATAGTGTTTTAAATTCAATATTGTTTGGGAATTGTGAGCACCGTATGAACACCCACACCACCCTCCCTATACCCGCAGAATTTGTGAGTGCATAAATGGCGTGCGTATGAAAGGGTGAGAGAATGTGATGGGGGTCAGTTGTTGTCCAATAGCCTTTTTTTTATTTATTATTTTATTTTTTTTTAATTCAGTCTGATTTATTATCCCTTCTTGAAATTCGTGTACAATATAATGTCGTATCGGTGAAAAATACTACATACAGTGGGATGAACGCGTGAGTTGGTTGCCTGTTGTTTTTATTGTTTTTTTCACCTCTCTCGTAATATTGTAAAAGCGCTCTGAGGATGATTTGTTTTATCATCGAAGAGCGCTATAGAAGCGATGTATTTATATTATTGACTTACTTAAATTTGGAGCCCAAATAATAGTAGTGGCCATATTCTAAGTGCGGTCTAACTAAAGTTTGCATAATTAATAAAAATATTCATGAATCAATACATATGATAAATGTTCATTTAAATCAATCAAGCCCCATATGTGCCTTCCCAGCGTCGAGAGGACGTAAAATTAATACTAAAAAAAATTTCAACCTATTTAATCAAGCCTATATTTGGTTTGCTTTTATTGATGCAGTTCGGATGTGTATATCAATGAAAGTCTTTGTCAAAGGTTACCCCAGATCTTTTTCTAGCTCGCACACATGTTACTGGACAAGGGGCATTTGTTTTTTCCAGGGGTGTAAGTTGCATTTGGATAAGGTGATAGGTGTTTCGTATGGTCACTGTCCCAATACGGAACTCTCATGGGCACCGCCCGATACGTATGGACCAAATACGTATCGAGCCGTAACATTGGACACTGTGTTGATTAAAGCAGCCTTTAAAATTATCGATCTCTGAAAACGAAAATCTTGGACTTTAGGTTAGTGGACCAAACAGAACCATAAAAAAAGATGATGGTGGTTGTTAAAAGAAACAAGAACATGAAAGGACAGTGAGAGCCGCACAGGCCTATTTACCTGACTCTAGTACCTGACACCAGGCGGTATTTTACGAGTAACTATTTTTCAGGCACAAGGCAGGGGCACCACAAGTGTAGAAGTACTAGAAAACAGTCTCGTGCAGAGGGAATCACACCGCACTCCAATACCTACGACAAAGGCAAATCCTGGTTTTGTGAGAACAAAATCTCACTAAACCTGTGCGGTGAGTTCGTATGTTGTAAGGCCGAAACAGTCACACTTCTCCAATTGAAATACAAAATGGCTTTCAAAAATGTTTGACCAAACCAAACTCCGCAGCATGTGAATGAAGCAACTTACGGGTGGCATTCTCAAAATGGATTATCTCACATGTCCTGCGCATGTGCGAAATAGGATCATGCGTAGCCTACCATCAAATTTTATTGTTCTGATTTTTTGTTTTTTTTTTTATGATATGAAAAAAACTGTCTGAGTGAGCTGGCACACTCTAACATTTTATTTAACAAATCCTACAAACAGTGAGCTGCCCGCAGAATGGAAAAGTCTGAAGTAGCAGACATCTCAAAAAGGGTACAAAATCTGGACAGGAAATTACTGCCTGTAAGCCTCACGTGCATTATTGGCAAAAATTGTAGAACCAATTTATTAGAGCACAGTGTAGCCCCACATGGACAAATTTTAACCTGTATTCAGAATGTCAACATGGCTTAGGATAGGAGATCTTTAGACCAGTTGACGTATGTCATGGACATTTACTGTCAATTTTAGGATGGAAAGGAAACTGTTGATGTGGTATATTTAGATTTCCGCAAAGCCTTTGACTCCGTCCCACACGAACGATTGCTATAAAGCTTCAGTCTTTATGGTATAGATGGGAACATATTAGATGGATAGGAAATTTTCTTACGGTAGAACACAAAATGTACGAATAAATGGCAAATATTCTTCTGAAGCAGCAGTGTTGAGTGGCATTCCACAAGGTAGCATCCTAGCCCCATTCTGTTCACAATTTTCATTAATGGATCTACCGGGATCAAGTAGAAAGCATATGTACAATTTTTGCGGACGATACTAAACTATACAAGCACTTCAAAAAAATTATAAAACAATTCAACATGACATTGAACAGAGATAATAAAACTGGACAGAGAAATGGAATCTGTATTTTAATGATAGAATGTAAGGTAGGTAGGTAGGTAGGGACAGGCTTCATCAGCCTAGCCTCGCGGCCTATAACTTCCCTCAATATCAATGACATGATTTGTTTTCACGCAATGTAAGGGGATGCATTAGGAAAGAATAATCCAAAGTTGCCAATATATGAAATCTCACATAAGGTACGACAAACATATATTCTAAAAACTTGCAAGAGGAAAAAGATCTTGGAGTAATTTTGACTCTGGAGTTAACATTTGATAACCACATTAATACGGTATTGGTAAAGCAACAACATGCTGGGCCTAATAGAAGAAGTTATTTTTTTTAGTTAGATAATTAGATTTTAAAACTATATAAAAGTTGGCCAGACCTCATATAGAGTAGGGAAATCAGGTTGGAGTCCGTTTTTAAAAGGCAATCGGCAGCATGGAAAGGGTCCCCCCTTTTTTTTTTTATGAGCAACAAAAGATTAAGGGTTTATAGTCACCTCGATTACGAACATAGACAAAGAAAGTGAAATTCCCACATCTCTGAAATACAGAAGAATTCGTGGGGATCTGATAAATACATACAAAATTGTTCACAGTAATAACACAATACTAATAAATCTTGGTTCCAGCTACAACTGACTTCAAGAACCGTAACAGTGATTAAAAATACTAAACCCAGTATAGCCGAACGAATATTAGAATTTTTTTATCTTTCTAACAGAGTAATAAAGTTTGGAAGACTCTCCGCAATATTATTACGAGCACAGAATTAACACAATTTCAAAAACCGCCTTGGTGGATACACCAACATATCAAAACTTCAATATGAGCATGACTAAAAGGCAGATTTGCCGAAAATAAATACAAAAACCTCTCAGCTGTGCACCAAAAGTTCACAAACAAAATATGACAGGACAGTGAAGAGGACGCCGAGGCCGAAGTATCTAACTCATGACATGACCTGACCTGTAGTCGACCACTAATGACCTAACCATATCCTTAAGTCTATCCCAACTGGGACTCTCTAGTTTAAATACAGAAGACTAAGGGAGAAATTATGATAAACGTTACAAGATTTTTCAAGGGAACCCTGGGACAATAACTAACAAAGTGCTATGTTCACTTGTCTAACGAAATAGAAAAAACCGTAACAGTGAAATCCTAACCAGGTATAGCACAGGAACTAACATTAGAAACACTTTTTCCTAACAGTCACCAATATTGGAAACAAACTCCCTGCACATAACAAAACACGCATCGAAACTGGCCTCAGATACTAACAAATTCAAAAACCTCATAGACAGTGATCCAAAAATTGCCTGTTAAGTACGTCATGATTAGGGCATCAATAGGCGATTGATAAAAAACCTCCACAGCAAATTGCAAACACTAACAAAAGGAAGGAAGCATTGAGAGCTGCAAAGGCCTGGTCGTCCAAAATACCTGACCTGACCAGACTATGAAACAGTCAAATTCCATCTGGCTCTAAGAAAGGGAGAGCACTATGACCCTGCTAATAACCGACCTTCTCCCTAACCCTAGCATGCCGCAAAGATCCTGGAGCATGCCATGGTCGCTCCATAATGAAGCACCTGGAGGTGAACAAGATCTGTCCTCCCAACAGATGGCTTCAGGGCGGCGAAATGCAGCTGCGAGACTAAGCTCATCGAGAGTCATGGTAAGAATCACAGTGAGCCTTGAAGCAGGGAAAGCTAACAGACATCCTCATTATGGATTTTGAGGAAGGCCTTTGATAAAGTCAACACAGCCCTTCTACTATATAAAGCTAAACAAATACGGCATATATATGAGGCGAAGTGACAGTGCTGTGGCAGACTTTCTCGTGGCCGGCGTCAGTCGGTCGTGGAAACCAGTCAGACTATGTGAGTGGTACAGTCGGGAGTACCTGCAAGGATCAGTGCTCAGCCCTGCTTATTCTGGTCGATATATAATGACTTACCAGAAAGGCTTTATCGAATAGCAAGACGGTTCGCTGACGACACCGCAGTGTACAGACTCATTTTCTCGGGAGAGGATAATGCCCAGTACAGAAGACCTCTAGTGTTTCTTGAGAATGGGAGAAGAAAAGAGCCGATATGAAAATTCACCCGAGGAAGTGTCAAGCGGTGCCGTCACAGGAAGCCTCACCACTACCCCTACCAATTCATGGTCACACCCTGGACACTGTGCAGCCCCCCTGTAAGTATAAACTGGGTGTCATCTAAGGCAAACGGGAGCTGGGACGCCCATGATCATGAGGGCCATCACAGCAAAATGGCAGTCAGACACTCGGATTTCTTAGGCGAAACCTCAAGATAGCCTCCACTGGAGTGACAGCACAAGCCAAAGACACCGCTTCTGACACGCCTGGTCAGTGTGGGATCCCTAAATCATAGAAACACATTGACAGAGTGAAGATCCAAGAAGAGCTGCGAGGTGTCGTCTCAAATCAAATCGGAAGGACAGCCAGCATACACGATATGCATGTACAGAGGCCATTGGCAGGAGTCCCCAGGCAGCAACGCCAGCAGTTGCAGGGGGTAACCATGTCCATGAGCTATAAAATACAGAATGACATGGTGAGCATCAAACAAAACCAAGCTTGAAACACAGCCATGCAGGCGACAAAGAAGAGGACTAAATTAATAGGGCTGGACCTGGGGTGAAAAGAGGTCGAGGTGACAAATAGAATTGAGGGGGTCCCAGCTATAGGGGGCTGCCCAGGCGGGTTCAAGGGGCAGAGCCCCGTTGGAGGGGGCACGGGGGCAACGCCACCTGAAGTGAAGACATGGAAGTATCTGAAAAGCAAAGAAAGCTTTCTCCGGAGCATTAGGAGATATGACTTGTTTTGCGCAGACATCAGCCTGAGCAAAACAATTTCATTTTCTGCAGAAAGATCTTTGGAGTTTACTACCAGCTGACAGATAAGTGCGCTCTTGTGAGACTCAGGGGGGGGGGGACAGCACACTATATAAAGCTGACACAAAAATGACAACCAACAATATTTCATACTAATTTATATTACTTGTAGCGGTGCCAATAGCCGATGAGGTTTAACCGAGGCGTGTGTGACCGCTACACCCATCTGTATGAATTTTAAAAAATCGGGACTCTATGGTGTACTGCCTCCGGGCATTGCCTCCAGTATTGTTCCCTACACTATATTTGTATGTACAAATGTCCATAGTGTCTGATTCAGACCAAGAGACGTAAAACGACAATTTTCGCCTTCGGGACTTTACTGCTTCGTAAGGCCTCCGGGACATTGACTCCAGTATTTGTTCCCGCCACCATATTTGTAATTTACAAATGTCCCATAGTGTCTGGTTCAGACCAAAGAGACGTTAAAACACCTTTTCGTCATCGTCAAAACAATATTCTGTAGCTCTCGGTCCTTTTGGCTAAGCCAGTGATTCAGGAACAATTTTTGTTTATACCCTGCGTTGTTGTTCAACGCCCGTCGTACATGACGAAAGCGATACGCGACGTTCACAACTGAACTTTCCATCCACAAACCAAAATATGCTAGATGAACCTCAAAACAATTAAAAAATAGTAGAACTGATTGTACTTTAAACTTGGCCTTAGATTTTGATCATGTATCAACAACAGGCAATGAAATGTTAGATACACTTTATCTTCACCCTCAAGGATGTTGTATTTTGTTGCCGTTACTTATCACTAACTCCCTTAGTCACACACACAGGTTGCAAGGGTCACCATGTCCCCTGATGTAAAAATACAGAATGCCATACGTGAGCTCACAAACA
>CM065698.1:497011-526799 GCA_017654935.2 Phymorhynchus buccinoides
GCTTGGTCAATATGCTTTTAAATTTTACTTGTTTGCCCAAAGAATTAAAATAGGGCTCCACTATGTTACCATGCCGCATATATAAAACATACAATAATGACATTTGAAGAAAGGGGTAGGGGTCATTTAATGCATAGAAATAATTTTAATGTACACAGTAAAATAAAAATTAATTATGTTTTCAGAAGCACAAGTGTCTACATAACAGTATTATATTCTCTCTATACAGGCATGGGAATTTTCATGGGAATTCCCATGCCTGCTATAGTAATAAAAATCAGACGTGAGCATTGAAGGCTTTGCCTCTTGTTACTATTTGTGAGGGAAAATCCAAATTTGATGTAGTACCCAAGACCAAAGATATGTAACAATATAGCAACAATGAGGCCTATTATGGCTATACATAAAAGAACAGAAAAGGAAAGGAAACATAATATGAATCATCTAAACGTCACATCATATCACATTGTAGCAAACTCTTTGTTTGGTGAGGATTGAGTTTAACGTCACATCATATCACATTGTAGCAAAATCTTTGTTTGGTGAGGATTGAGTTTAACGTCACATCATATCACATTGTAGCAAAATCTTTGTTTGGTGAGGATTGAGTTTAACGTCACATCATATCACATTGTAGCAAAGTCTTTGTTTGGTGAGGATTGAGTTTAACGTCACATCATATCACATTGTAGCAAAGTCTTTGTTTGGTGAGGATTGAGTTTAACGTCACATCATATCACATTGTAGCAAAATCTTTGTTTGGTGAGGATTGAGTTTAACGTCACATCATATCACATTGTAGCAAAGTCTTTGTTTGGTGAGGATTGAGTTTAACGTCACATCATATCACATTGTAGCAAAATCTTTGTTTGGTGAGGATTGAGTTTAACGTCACATCATATCACATTGTAGCAAAGTCTTTGTTTGGTGAGGATTGAGTTTAACGTCATATCATATCACATTGTAGCAAAATCTTTGTTTGGTGAGGATTGAGTTTAACGTCACATCATATCACATTGTAGCAAAATCTTTGTTTGGTGAGGATTGAGTTTAACGTCACATCATATCACATTGTAGCAAAATCTTTGTTTGGTGAGGATTGAGTTTAACGTCATATCATATCACATTGTAGCAAAGTCTTTGTTTGGTGAGGATTGAGTTTAACGTCACATCATATCACATTGTAGCAAAATCTTTGTTTGGTGAGGATTGAGTTTAACGTCATATCATATCACATTGTAGCAAACTCTTTGTTTGGTGAGGATTGAGTTTAACGTCACATCATATCACATTGTAGCAAAATCTTTGTTTGGTGAGGATTGAGTTTAACGTCACATCATATCACATTGTAGCAAAGTCTTTGTTTGGTGAGGATTGAGTTTAACGTCATATCATATCACATTGTAGCAAAATCTTTGTTTGGTGAGGATTGAGTTTAACGTCACATCATATCACATTGTAGCAAAATCTTTGTTTGGTGAGGATTGAGTTTAACGTCACATCATATCACATTGTAGCAAAATCTTTGTTTGGTGAGGATTGAGTTTAACGTCACATCATATCACATTGTAGCAAAATCTTTGTTTGGTGAGGATTGAGTTTAACGTCACATCATATCACATTGTAGCAAAGTCTTTGTTTGGTGAGGATTGAGTTTAACGTCACATCATATCACATTGTAGCAAAATCTTTGTTTGGTGAGGATTGAGTTTAACGTCACATCATATCACATTGTAGCAAAGTCTTTGTTTGGTGAGGATTGAGTTTAACGTCACATCATATCACATTGTAGCAAAGTCTTTGTTTGGTGAGGATTGAGTTTAACGTCACATCATATCACATTGTAGCAAAATCTTTGTTTGGTGAGGATTGAGTTTAACGTCACATCATATCACATTGTAGCAAAATCTTTGTTTGGTGAGGATTGAGTTTAACGTCACATCATATCACATTGTAGCAAAGTCTTTGTTTGGTGAGGATTGAGTTTAACGTCACATCATATCACATTGTAGCAAAGTCTTTGTTTGGTGAGGATTGAGTTTAACGTCACATCATATCACATTGTAGCAAAGTCTTTGTTTGGTGAGGATTGAGTTTAACGTCACATCATATCACATTGTAGCAAAATCTTTGTTTGGTGAGGATTGAGTTTAACGTCACATCATATCACAAAGTCTTTGTTTGGGTACGAGGATTGAGTTTTTTTCAATCATATCACATTGTAGCAAACTCTTTGGTGAGGATTGAGTTTAACGTCACATCATATCACATTGTAGCAAAATCTTTGTTTGGTGAGGATTGAGTTTAACGTCACATCATATCACATTGTAGCAAAGTCTTTGTTTGGTGAGGATTGAGTTTAACGTCACATCATATCACATTGTAGCAAACTCTTTGTTTGGTGAGGATTGAGTTTAACGTCATATCATATCACATTGTAGCAAACTCTTTGTTTGGTGAGGATTGAGTTTAACGTCACATCATATCACATTGTAGCAAAATCTTTGTTTGGTGAGGAATTGAGTTTAAGAAAAACCCAAACCATAAAAGTACAAACTTACATAGGACTACTTATAGGTCTCTAGCTCAGAACAATATTTCATGGTAAATTGGACATATCATTATTGGAAATCAAACCAGGCCATGCTACTGTCAAATTATAATAGATGACTCTTGTTCAAAACAAATCAGTCATTATTATATGTGATCATAACTAGCATCCACCTAATAAAACAAAGCATACCAAATTCTACCAATTATGTAAAACTTCAAAAACCATGTGTCATTGTGTGTCAGTCAGTCATGAAATGTCTGACTAGCCACGACTTCCAGATACAAAAGAGGCAATTACTATTCTGGAGGACTGGGTATAGTGTTAAATGTAAAGAAGTCTTGCCCAAAATATCCCCACTCTCCTGGACAAAGAGATTTCTAGGACAGAACTTTGGTGTTGGGGAAGGTCTCCAAAGGCCAAATAATCCTTTTTGCTGCAGTACTAGTAAGAGCCAGTGCAAATGCCTCAGACAATATCCTTCACAAAGATTTGCCATCACAAGATTCAAAATGTGACATAGAACATGGATCAAAGGTAAACCTACCTTTGAGAACAACGAATAAACCAGTGAAACCGGGCTGAACCATGCAGGCCCTCAGCTCTAATGAGTGCTTTCAATTTCAATCACATTAATTCAAATTAGCAACTTAACTGAAGTTTGGATTTTGTGTGTGTCGTCTGTACTTTTTCATCTTCAAGTTCAAGGGTGTGGAACTGGTGGGATGGTGTGGAACATAAGGGGAGGGGCAACAGAAGCAGAATTGGGGTGCAATTGATTTGTTTATATACAAGTCACAGGGTGCATGTGGGGACCCAAACCAACTCACATCAATGCCCCCCCCCCCCCCCCCCCTCTGTTCCTATGCCACTGCATGTAGTCACATTCAAGTGAACTGATAAACTGGTAAGAGAAATGGAATTTGTATTTTAATGATAGTAAATGTAAAGTATATTAATGCATTTAGGTAAGATACTAAGAATAATCCAAATTGCAATTATAAAATCTGACACAGTGCCAAGAAACATATTCTAGAAACTTGCTAGGAGGAAAAGGATCTTGGTCAGTTGGTGTCATCTTTGATTCTGGATTGTTGTTGTTGTTGTTGTTCCCTGGCTTAACGACTCCAGGGATCATCCGAACAGCCAGAGCACTTGAACAATACGGCACGAACTGCATCAGCTAGGGATGAGAAACATTACGTGTGTGGCCGTTTTTGATTACCCCGCCATGTGGGCAGTCACACTCCGTCTTCAGGGATTTTAGACTGATGATGTTAATGCTGGGAGCTTGTCATGGCTTAAGACAATCCCCGCACAACCATTCAGAGCATAAGAACATTTTGATGTAGCCTCGTCTTTCTAGCTTATGTCAACTGGTCTGACAGCCTCATGCCAAGGCAAATTCTGGATTAAAATTTGATAATCACATTAACACGGCTATTAGTACTAAAGGCAACAAAATGCTGGGCATAATTAGAACTAAAAGAAGTTTTATTGGGTTAACATTTTTTTTAAACTATATAAAAGTTTGGTCAGATCTCATCTAGAATATGGAAATCAGGTCTGGAGTCCGTTTTTAAAAAGGCAATCGGTAGCATTAGAAAGGGTCCAAAGACGAGCAACAAAATTGAGTAAAAGGCGTTAGTCACCTTGATTACGAACATAGACTAAGGAAGTTGAAATTACCATCTCTAAAATATATATATAGTAGTAGTAGTAGTACTAGTAGTGTAATAGGGCCAGAAGTAGAAGTGGGCCTCTCGGACCTTTTAATTTGATTAAGTTTCACAATGTAGAAGAATTTGTTGGGATCTGATAAACACATACACATTTTTTCACAGTGATATATACTGACAACAATACTAATATTAGTAATAAATCTTTGTTCCAGCTAACAACTGACTCAAGAACCCGTAACTCTTCCTGCACATATTAAACGAGCACAAAATCTAACACAATTCAAAAACCTCCTTGATAAATACACCAACATCTCAAAACTGCAATATGAGCATGACTAAAAGGCAGATTTGCCAAAAACAAAATATAAAAACCTCCAGTCCTACTAATTGCCGTCCAGAGCTGTCTGGAGCCATCTGGATAACGTCTGGATATCGATTGGAGTTGTCCTGGTGCCTTCTGGATGTCGATTGGAGTTGTCCTAGTGCCTTCTGGATGTCGATTGGAGTTGTCCTGGTGCCTTCTGGATGTCGATTGGAGTTGTCCTGGTGCCTTCTGGATGTCGTTGTTGTCCTGGTGCCTTCTGGATGTCGATTGGAGTTGTCCTGGTGCCTTCTGGATGTCGATTGGAGTTGTCCTGGTGCCTTCTGGATGTCGATTGGAGTTGTCCTGGTGCCTTCTGGATGTCCTGGTGCCTTCTGGATTGGAGTTGTCCTGGTGCCTTCTGGATGTCGATTGGAGTTGTCCTGGTGCCTTCTGGATATCGATTGGAGTTGTCCTGGTGCCTTCTGGATGTCTATTGGAGTTGTCCTGGTGCCTTCTGGATGTCGATTGGAGTTGTCCTGGTGCCTTCTGGATGTCAATTGGAGTTGTCCTGGTGCCTTCTGGATGTCAATTGGAGTTGTCCTGGTGCCTTCTGGATATCAATTGAGTTGTCCTGGTGCCTTCTGGATGTCTATTGGAGTTGTCCTGGTGCCTTCTGGATATCAATTGAGTTGTCCTGGTGCCTTCTGGATGTCAATTGGAGTTGTCCTGGTGCCTTCTGGATATCAATTGGAGTTGTCCTGGTGCCTTCTGGATGTCTATTGGAGTTGTCCTGGTGCCTTCTGGATATCAATTGAGTTGTCCTGGTGCCTTCTGGATGTCGATTGGAGTTGTCCTGGTGCCTTCTGGATATCAATTGAGTTGTCCTGGTGCCTTCTGGATGTCAATTGGAGTTGTCCTGGTGCCTTCTGGATGTCGTTGGAGTTGTCCTGGTGCCTTCTGGATGTCGATTGGAGTTGTCCTGGTGCCTTCTGGATGTCCATTGGAGTTGTCCTGGTGCCTTCTGGATGTCAATTGTTGTCCTGGTGCCTTCTGGATATCGATTGGAGTTGTCCTGGTGCCTTCTGGATGTCGATTGGAGTTGGAGTTGTCCTGGTGCCTTCTGGATATCAATTGAGTTGTCCTGGTGCCTTCTGGATGTCTATTGGAGTTGTCCTGGTGCCTTCTGGATATCAATTGAGTTGTCCTGGTGCCTTCTGGATGTCTATTGGAGTTGTCCTGGTGCCTTCTGGATATCAATTGAGTTGTCCTGGTGCCTTCTGGATGTCTATTGGAGTTGTCCTGGTGCCTTCTGGATGTCAATTGGAGTTGTCCTGGTGCCTTCTGGATGTCAATTGGAGTTGTCCTGGTGCCTTCTGGATATCAATTGGAGTTGTCCTGGTGCCTTCTGGATGTCAATTGGAGTTGTCCTGGTGCCTTCTGGATATCAATTGGAGTTGTCCTGGTGCCTTCTGGATGTCAATTGGAGTTGTCCTGGTGCCTTCTGGATGTCGATTGGAGTTGTCCTGGTGCCTTCTGGATATCAATTGAGTTGTCCTGGTGCCTTCTGGATGTCCTTCTGGATTGGAGTTGTCCTGGTGCCTTCTGGATGTCAATTGGAGTTGTCCTGGTGCCTTCTGGATGTCGATTGGAGTTGTCCTGGTGCCTTCTGGATGTCGATTGGAGTTGTCCTGGTGCCTTCTGGATGTCCTGATTGGAGTTGTCCTGGTGCCTTCTGGATGTCGATTGAGTTGGAGTTGGATGTCCCTAGTTGTCCTGGTGCCTTCTGGATGTTGTCGATTCTTTCTGGATGTCGATAAAACTAGTATAGACCTAGTTGGTTTTGGTTTTTTCCCTGTGGGGTTACCGGGGGGGGGGGGGGGGGAATATTTTGTAAAAAGTAGTTCCCCCACCTTCTGGAAGTTCTATGCTTGTAACTTCCTCTAATCTGCCATTCTCTTTTACTCTGCCTTTTCCTTTTGCTTTCTATCATCTAGTGATCTACTATCTGACTTATTGGCCTATTGTCCTGCTCTTTAAAAAAAAAAATCAAAATAATTGTTCTCCTTTGAGCTCCTCTGATATCGGTATGTGTTGGCTGTACACAGCAGGGAGACCACTGAAAACTGGACATATATGTATGTACCTTACCCATTATGGCCTGGGAACGCAGTGGTTTTTTTATGTCAGTATTTCAGTGCTTTGCTTTTTTCTCATAGTTTTTATTTTTTATTATTCTCTCTCTCTCTCCCTCTCTCTCTGGATTTATGGACAGCATCTGGACGGCAATGAGCAGGACCCAAACCTCTCAGCTGTGCTAAAGTTCTTATAGTATAGCATGTCGGGTTAAAATTCCTAGCTCGTTAAAATTCCTAGCTCGCTATACTATGAGACTGACTATTTGCGGCATTTTGCGACATTGAGCATGAACGACAAATTTCACTTTTTTCTAGGGTTAGGGATAGGGTTACGGTTAGGTAAATGGTTCAAGTAACGAAAAAGTGAAATTTGTGGTTGTCGCAAATAGTCACTCTCATAGTAGCGAGCTAGGAATTTTAACGAGCTAGGAATGTTAACCCTACATAGCATAGTATAGTGTGGGACTGGCTCAAGCCTAAGCCTCACGGCTTATAAAGTCCCTTCAATGACAGTATTGATGTTACGGCCCGATACGTATCTTGGCCCAATATGTATCGGGCCGTGGCCCAATAGAGAGTTCCGTATTGGGCCAGACCAATACGATACACACTGGTGGGCTTGGCCCAACAGCGTGCAAATGAGGTTGTTTTGTATTGGTCCGACCAATACGTTTCTGTGTGTCTGCCGGTTTCATGAGAAAAAAAATTGCTGGTTATCTCCTGTCTTTCTCCCGATTCTTTCTCATGGCTGAAGTGTGTTTGTACTTTGTTGAAAATTTACGCTGAGAAACTGCATTTTTCTGTGAAAGGAAGGTTTATGGCTAGTCACTAAGTTAGTGCCAGCTTTTTTATCGTTTTTATTCTTAACGAGAGTGTTTGTGTGTGTAAGGAGAGGGAGGGGCATAAGTAACTCGTGTGCAAGAAACTTGTCCGCAGGTTTTCCTTAGGCACTTGACTGTCATGCACATTTTGGGGTTTCTCAGTGACTCAGTCTTCACTGGCCGTTCTCCATTGCGGATCCATAACTCAAATAGAACGCTCAGTGCCAATCGTTTTGAGCATAAATAGAATTGATCGCTTGTTAATAGTACTCAGAACTCAAAACAACGTACAACCACAAACCTGGAAAACTTTAAACTTTGTGACAACAACTCACAACAACGTTATTCATAGAACCGGATTTTCCCGGAGCAGACTGTTTCGTATTGGGCCGACCAATATGTGATGGTCCAGCCCAATAGAAAACACACCTTTTTTTTTCTCTATTGGGCCTGGCCTGATGGTAGGTAGGAAGGTAGCTAGGTAGGTAGGGACAAAACAAGCCGTAAAGCTTTTCCAAACAGTCCCATCTTTTATGATTTTTCTGGTAAATGTATCTTTTTGGTCAAGGTTGAAATTTTCCTCATAAATCATTATTCGTCATAGCTTCTAAAAACTTCTAAAAATTTTGGTAATGTATCCAGACGATTTTTAAACATATTAGTATGAGGTGCACATTTTACGTCAGTAAACAATTCGTTCCACATGTTAGTAATTCTGTTACCAAAACAATTTTTTCTTATGTTAGTATTATATCTTTTAACAAAAACTTTACCACAGGCGTTTCTAGTCATATTGTATTGAGGAGATGAAAAGAAATTACTCCAGGACAAATCCACATGATTGTTGAATATTTTATAAGTTTCTATAAGATCTCCCCTTGTTCTCCTTCCTTTAAGTGAAAATAAATTAAGGTACTGTAATCTGTGGTAATAATCCATGTTTTTGCATGCTTTAACAAGTTTTGTAGCTCTACGCTGCACCCTTTCAATTGCTATTGACTGGTACTTAGCGTCGCGTCTGTGCAGGTTGGCACAAATACCATTCCCTTCAAAAACAGCGTGAAGGATCTGGGTGTCCATTTGGACAGTTCTTTGTCCATGGACGCCCAGATCAGCCACATGTGCCGTTCCGCCTACCTCGCTCTGAGACAGATTGCTTCAATCCGTCCTTCACTCTCTGAAAAAGCCGCTACTCAACTAGTATGTTCGTTGGTCTTTTCCAAAGTTGACTATTGCAATGCAACTCTTGCCGGACTCCCCGCAGTTCAAATCAATCGTCTCCAAAGAATACAAAACAATGCAGCCAGACTCGTCCTGAGGAAATCTAAAAGAACCCATGTCACACCCCTTCTGATCAAACTACACTGGCTGCCAATTCATGCTCGCATTGAGTACAAACTAGCAATACTCGCTTTCCGCCATTTTCAAAACACTTTGCCAACATACCTGTCCAACCATCTCATCACCTATCAACCATCCCGCACTCTCCGTTCTAGCAGCGAGAAACTCCTCAAAGTCCCCCGCATGAAACTTAAGTCCTTTGGTCACCGCTCTTTCAGCTATCAAGTACCCACCATCTGGAATTCGCTCCCCTTCTACCTCCGGTCCGCTCTGTCCCTGTCTGCATTCAAGTCTGGCCTTAAGACTCATCTGTTCAAAAAGTTCCTTTCCCCTTCATAATTTCAATTTCAATCTCACACACAAACCCCGTGTAAAGTGTGCCTCTGTGTGTGTGTGTGTGTGTGTGTGTTCTTTCTCTCTGTCTCTCCCTCTCTCTTTCTCCATCTCTTTCTTTCTCCCCCCTCCCCCCCCTATGCCCTTTCATCCCCCCCCCCCCCTGTCTCCCCCCCCCCCCCCCCTCTCTCCTTCGTTCTCTCTGCCTTTCTCGTAATATTGTTTTACATTCACATATTGTTTTGGGAATTTGTGAGCTCGTATGACACCCCCCCCCCCCCTCCCTCCCCGAGAATTTGTGAGTGCATAAATGGCGTGCGTATTGAAAGGGTGAGGTGTGTGGGGGTCTGTTTGTCCATGCCTTTTTTTTATTTTTTTTATTTTTTTTTAAATTTTATTTATTTATTTATCCCCTTCTTTGAAATTGTGTCAATAATGTGTATGTGAAATACTACATCTGTGGGATGAACGGCGTGAGTTGGTTGTTGTTGTTTTTTTTGTTTTTTTCCCCCTCTCGTAATATTGTAAAGCGCTCTGAGGATGATTTTTTATCATCGAAGAGCGCTATAGAAGCTTTATTTATTATTATTATTACTTAAATTTTGGAGCCCAAATAATGTTGCCATATTCTAAGTGCGGTCTAACTAAAGTTTTGCATAATTTAATAAAAATATCATGATCAATACTGATAAATGTTCTTTTAATCAATCAATGTCCCATATGTGCCTTCCCAGGTCGAGAGGACGTAAAATTAAATTTCACCTTTTAATCAATCCTATCATTTGGTTTGCTTTATTGATGCAGTTCTGGATGTGTATATCAAATGAAAGGTCTTTGTCAAAGGTTACCCCCAGATCTTTTTCTAGCTCGCACACTGTTACTGGACAAGGGGCATTGTTTTTTTCCATGGTGTAAGTTGCATTTGGATTAAAGGTGATAAGGTGTTTCGTATTGGTCTGTCCCAATACGGAACTCTCTATTGGGCCACGGCCCGATACGTATTGGACCAAGATACGTATCGAGCCGTAACATTGACACTGTTTTGTTTGCTTAAAGCATGCCTTTTAAAATTATGATTCTTGAAAACGAAAATCCTTGGCTTTAGTATGTTACAACAGAACCATAAAAAAGATGATGGTGGTTGTTAAAAGAAAGAAGAACATGAAAGGACAGTGAAGAGGCCGCGAGGCCTAATTACCTGACTTGTCCTGACACCCAGGGGTATTTTTACGAGCTACCTATTTTCATGCGACAAGGGGCAGGGGCATCACAAGTGTAGAATTACTAGAAAACAGTCTCGTGACAGAGAGGACACACCGACTCCAATACCTACGCAAAGGCAAATCCCTGGGTTTTGTGAGAACAAAATCTCACCTAATCTGTTCGGTGGAGTTCGTATGTTGTAAGGCAGTAAACAGTCACACTTCTCAAAATGAAATACAAATGGCTTGACAAAAATGTTTGACCCAAACCAACTCAGCAGCATGTGAATGAATGCAACTTCCGGTGTGGCATTCTCAAAATGGATTTATTCTCAACATGTCTGCGCATGTGCGAAATAGATCATGACGTAGCCTACCATCAAATTTTATCTTTTCTGATATTGAAAGAACTGTCTGAGGAGCTGGCCCACCTCTAACTATTTTATTTAACAAATCCTTACAAACAGGTGAGCTGCCCGCAGACTGGAAAAAAGCTGAAGTAGCAGCCATCTTCAAAAAGGGTACAAAATCTGAACCAGGAAATTACCGGCCTGTAAGCCTCACGTGCATTATTTGCAAAATTTTAGAACAATTTATTAGAGACACAGTTGTAGCCCACATGACAAATTTTAACCTGTATTCAGAATGTCAACATGGCTTTAGGATAGGAAGATCTTGTATGACCCAGTTGACGGATGTCATGGACAATTTTACTAAATTTTTAGATGAAAAGGAAACTTTTGATGTGGTATATTTAGATTTCCGCAAGGCTTTTGACTCCGTCCCACACGAACGATTGCTATTAAAGCTTCAGTCTTATGGTATAGATGGGAACATATTAAGATGGATAGGAAATTTTCTTACGGGTAGAACACAAAATGTACGAATAAATGGCAAATATTCTTCTGAAGCAGCAGTGTTGAGTGGCATTCCACAAGGTAGCATCCTAGGCCCCATTCTGTTCACAATTTTCATTAATGATCTACCGGATCAAGTAGAAAGCATATGTAAAATTTTTGCGGACGATACTAAACTATACAATACTTCAAAAAATTATAAAACAATTCAACATGACATTGACAGACTAATAAACTGGACAGAGAAATGGAATCTGTATTTTAATGATAGTAAATGTAAGGTAGGTAGGTAGGTAGGGACAGGCTTCATCAGCCTAGGCCTCGCGGCCTATTAATCGTCCCCTCAATATCAAATGACATGATTTGTTTTCAATTTCAATGTAAGGTGATGCATTTAGGAAAGAATAATCCAAGTTGCAATTATGAAATCTCACATGGTACCGACAAACATATATTCTAAAAACTTGCAAAGAGGAAAAAGATCTTGGAGTAATTTTTGACTCTGGATTAACATTTGATAACCACATTAATACGGCTATTGGTAAAGGCAACAAAATGCTGGGCCTAATTAGAAGAAGTTTTATTGGGTTAGATAATATAGTATTTTTAAAACTATATAAAAGTTTGGCCAGACCTCATATAGAGTATGGAAATCAGGTTGGGAGTCCGTTTTTAAAAAGGCAATCGGCAGCATTGGAAAGGGTCCAAAGATGAGCAACAAAATTGATTAAAGGCGTTATAGTCACCTCGATTACGAACATAGACTAAGAAAGTTAAAATTACCATCTCTGAAATACAGAAGAATTCGTGGGGATCTGATAAATACATACAAAATTGTTCACAGTAATAACAATACTAATAAATCTTTGTTCCAGCTAACAACTGACTCAAGAACCCGTAACAGTGATTTAAAAATACTAACCCAGTATAGCCGAACTAATATTAGAATTTTTTTATTTTCTAACAGAGTAATAAAGTTTTGGAATACTCTTCCTGCACATATTATACGAGCACAGAATCTAACACAATTCAAAAACCTCCTTGGTGGATACACCAACATATCAAAACTTCAATATGAGCATGACTAAAAGGCAGATTTGCCGAAAACAAAATACAAAAACCTCTCAGCTGTGCAAAAGTTCAAACAAAAATGACAGGACAGTGAAGAGGCCGCGAGGCCTAATGTCCTAACTACCTGACCTGACCTGACCTGTATTCGACACTAAATTGACCCTAACCCTATCCTTAAGTCTATCCCCAACTGTGACTATCTTTAAAATACAGAAGACTAAGGGGAAATTTGATAAATGTTTACAAGATTTTTCAAGGCACTGACAATACTAACAAAGGCTTGTTTCACTTGTCTAACGAAATAAGAACCCGTAACAGTGAACTTAAGATCCTAACCAGGTATAGCAGAACTAACATTAGAAAACACTTTTTTCCTAACAGTCACCCAATATTGGAACAACCTCCCTGCACATACTAAACTGGCCTCAGATACTAACAAATTCAAAAACCTCCTAGACAGTGATCCAAAAATTGCCCTGTTAAAGTACGTTCATGATTAGTGCATCAATATGGATGATAAAAACCGCCACAGCAATTGCCAAACACTAACAAAAGGAAGGACGCATTGAGAGGCTGCAAGGCCTGGTCGTCCAAAATACCTGACCTGACCTGACCTGACCAGACTATGAAACAGTCAAATTCCATCTGGTCTCTAAGAAAGGAGAGCACTATGACCCTGCTAATTACCGACCGGTCTCCCTAACCCTAGCATTGCCTGCAAGATCCTGGAGCATGCCATGGTCAGCTCCATAATGAAGCACCTGGAGGTGAACAAGATCCTGTCCTCCCAACAGCATGGCTTCAGGGCGGCGAAACGCAGCTGCGAGACTCAGCTCATCGAGCTCATGGAAGAAATCACAGTGAGCCTTGAAGCAGGACAGCTAACAGACATCCTCATTATGGATTTTGAGAAGGCCTTTGATAAAGTCAACCACAGCCTTCTACTATATAAAGCTACACACATACGGCATATATATGAGGCGAAGTGAACAGATGGGTGGCAGACTTTCTCTGTGGCCGGCGTCAGTCGGTCGTGGACCCAGTCAGACTATGTGAGTGTCCAGTCGGGAGTACCGCAAGGATCAGTGCTCAGCCCCTGCTTATTTCTGGTCTATATATTAATGACTTACCAGAAAGGCTTTCATCGAATGCAAGACTGTTCGCTGACGACACCGCAGTTTACAGACTCATTTTCTCGGGAGAGGATCATGCCCATTTACAAGAAGACCTCTAGTGTCTTGAGGAATGGGAGAAGAAATGGCCGATATGAAAATTCACCCGAGGAAGTGTCAAACGTTGCCTGTCACAGGAAGCCCTCACACTACCCCTACCAACTTCATGGTCACACCCTGGACACTGTGCAGTCGGTGAAGTATACCTGGGTGTCACTCTACAGGCAAACGGGAGCTGGGACGCCCATGCATCATGAGTGCCATCACAGCAAAGGCCAGTCAGACACTCGGATTTCTTAGGCGAAACCTCAAGATAGCCTCCACTGAGCTGACAGCAAAAGCCAAAGACACTGCTTCTTGACTACGCCTGGTCAGTGTGGGATCCCTCCACTCAGAAAAACATTGACAGAGTGGAACTGATCCAACGAAGAGCTGCGAGGTTCGTCTCAAATCAATATCGGAGGACAGCCAGCATCACCGATATGCATGGTACAGAGGCTTGGCAGGAGTCCCCTGCAGCAACGCCAGCAGGTTGCAAGGGTCACCATGTCCATGATGTATAAAATACAGAATGACATGGTGAGCATCAACAAAACCAAGCTTGAAACACAGCCATGCAGAGCGACAAAGAAGAGGACTAAATAATAGGGCTGGACCTGGGGTGAAAAGAGGGGAGGGTTACAAATAGATTTGAGGGGGGGTCCAGCTATAGGGGGCTTGCCCCCAGGCGGGGTCAAGGGGCAGAGCCCCTTGTAGGGGCCAGGGGGCAACGCCCCCTGAAGCTGAAGACATGGAAGTATCTGAAAAGGCAAAGAAAGCTTCTCCCGGAGCAATTAGGAGACTGATTTTTGCGCAGTACATCAGCCTGAAAACAATTTCATTTTCTGCAGAAATCTGTGATTTCTACTACCATGCCTGACAAATAAGTGCGGCCTCTTGTGAGATCCAGGGGCAGCACACTATATAAGCTGACACAAAATGACAAACCAATATTCTCATACTAATTTATATTACTTGTAGCGGTGCCATAGCCGATGAGGTTTAACCGAGGCGTGGTTACCGCTACACCTATCTGTATTAATTTTAAAAAATCGGGACTCTACTGGTTTCGTACTGCCTCCGGGCATTGCCTCCAGTATTGTTCCCACCATATATTTGTATTTACAAATGTCCCATATGTGTCTGATTCAGACCAAGAGGACGTAAAACACAATTTTCGCCTTCGGGACTTTACTGGCTTCGTACTGCCTCCGGGCATTGCCTCCAGTATTGTTCCCGCCACCATATTTGTATTTACAAATGTCCCATATGTGTCTGGTTCAGACCAAGAGGACGTAAAACACCATTTTCGTCATCGTCAAACCAATATTCTGATAGCTTCTCGGCCTTTTGGCTAAGACAGTGATTCAGGAACATAAATTTTTGTTTATACCCTGGTTGGTTTGTTCAGCCCGTCGTACATGACGAAAGCCGATACGCGACGTTAAACTGAACTTCCATCCACAAACCAAAACTTGTTAGATAGAACCTAAAAACAATTAAACAATAGTAGAACTGATTGTACTTTCAAACTTTGGCTTAGATTTTGATCATGTATCAACAACAGGCAATGACATGTTTAGATACACTTTATCTTCCCTCAAGGATTTTGTATTTTGTTGCCGTTAATTATCACTAACTCCCCTTTCTCACACACACAGGTTGCAAGGGTCACCATGTCCATGATGTATAAAATACAGAATGACATAGTGAGCATCAACAAAACCAAGCTTGAAACACAGCCATGCAGAGCGACAAAGAAGAGGACTAAATAATAGGGCTGGACCTGGACCCACCCACACACGCACACAATATAATAATATTGCTTTTTGTATGCACTGACAAATCTCATAAATATCTGCAGGAGGGGAGAGAGAGAAAAAAACCATGAACAAAAATTGATAATGTGGGAAAACTGATGTCAAAATGAAAAAAAAACCACGCGCACACACACACACACACACACACACACACACACGCAGAGGCATGAGAACATGAAATATGAAGAGTTCACAAAATGCAAGGGAAAAAATGAAATAACTGGCCAAAGAAAATTGGTCACATGGGAAAAAATCATGCCAAAAAGTAAAATCACACACACACACATGCAGTGACACACACACACACGCACACACACACACACACTGTGTCTTCAGTCCAAAGACACTTTAAATCGATTTTAATTATCTCTCTCTCTCTCTTTTTGTTTGTTTGTTTGTTTGCGGCGGGAGGGGGGGGTCCGGAACCCAGGTAACCCCCCCCCCCCCCCCCCAAGGTCCGGCCTACTACTCCGACACTCACAACAATTCCTTGTCCCCCAGTGTCGCACACAGTACAGACAAAGTTTACTTTTCCCAAGAACAGTACCATCAGGGAGTGGAACATCCTGCCACCAGCAGCAGTTGCATGAGGACAGAACTTCGTGAACAGTCTGGCAACACCTCAGCGGACAACCTCCTGCTGCAGACGTACGCCACAGTCTGATGGCCCCACTCTGGGGTCATCGGACAAACTACAATACCCCCCCCCCCCCCCCCTCCTCTCCCCCCCCCCCCCCCCCTCCTTCCCCCCGTTTTTTCCCTTCCCACCTCCTCCCCCCCCCCCCCCCCCCCCCCCAACAACCCAGCAGATCAACAGTTGGCTAGGCTTATATATGGTTCTCTTTTATCTATCCCCTCTTCTGTCCCATCCAAAAATGTTTTTTTCTTTAATTAGGTTGCATTTGCATGCCCCAAAAAACTCAAACAAACTATGATTGCAATTTAAATCATCATAATCATAAAACATTTTACTAAAATTTTCGTTTTTGTTAAGTAGATTTTTGAAGGCGTTAGTAGATGGTGCATTTTTTAGTACAGGTGGCAGTGAGTTCCAGGCGTTAGCAACTCTAGATCTGTTAGGCCTACTGAAACAATGCTTACGGGGAGGGGGGAGTGTTGCTGGATAACTATTTGGCACCTTTGTGTCGATGGTCTTGGCCTTGTACTTTCCCCTCTTGGTTTCTAGTTGTGTATAGATCTCGAACCTCCCCAGTTCCGTGGCAAAATAATCAAAGTGTTGATTGTGGCCACGCATAGCCAAGAAGAAGAACTCTTCGCATATGCGCAGACATGTTGATAACAAAATCATTTAGGCCTATAGGCTCCTTCGACGTACTTATCCAGATCCAGATCCAGAGAACGCCACACCGTTTTGTCTTTTGATGCATTAGCCTAATAATAATAGATCTGTTTGATCTGTTATATTGATTAGGCTGATCAAAGACTTTTTGTAGAATATCTTATCTTTATTCTTTGGGCTGATTCGCAGACGACACTGTGAATTACAAAAATCGGTACGAAGTAGGACATAGATATACTTTAGCAATTGTACATACCCGTTCTCAGGGTGGGTTTAATTGAAGTTTATTTGTTGGCTGCATTTTTTCCATTTATAGATTTTATTTTTTAAAAACCCTAAATTTTGGTTGAAACTTTTGTTACACCAGATAAGGGAGATCACCATCAAACACCAAAGTCGAACACGAAGGTGGGAAAAAAATGGACAAAGTGGACATCACATCATCACATCACATAAAGCTATAGGCTATAAGCCTTTTGCCCTCATTAGTGGTGATTTTTGAATCAAATATCAATTGTTTTTTGAATATTTTTAATTTGCCCGTGGATTTATTTTTGGCTTGAGTGTATACTAACACCAAAGGCAAAGATATTCTAAAAGGGTAAGATGGATTACTTAAAAGCTCGGCGAACCGGGCTGATAGAGTTATCGTTAGTGCGGACGTGTACACTATTCACAGTGGAGGCTATCCAAAAACTCGGACTGGAACTTGAACGGAGAATTCAACTGGCCTATCGATATGTAAAATGTGTCACGTTTCAAAGGGACATAACCAGTGTTTCTGTCCTCACTACTCATATACTGATATAGGGAAAAGAGACCGGATGTTTATCTTCCTCTGTACAGTCTTTGCTAACACTTAGCTTTGTTTTTCATATACATCCAAATTCAAATTGGTAGAAAAAGTACTAGTAAGCCCTATAGTACTATTATTTGATATTCATATTCAAAAAGCAGTTAGGAAAGCAAACCAGATGTTGGGTATAATTAAAAGAACATTTATGAAAATAGATACGGAAACATTTTTGTTATTATATGTTTATGGTTCGCCCTCACGTAGTAGTAGTAGGGACAGGCTCATAAGCCTAGGCCTCGCGGCCTATATAACGTCCCCTCTTTGGCAATGACGTTGCAAAAATTATTTTGGGTCTGAGCAAGTTGCCGTTTTTGAAGGACAATCAGTTAAAATCATTAAAAAGACTGGAATCCAGAAGATTTTTAAAGTAAAGGTGTTAATATTAGTTGCAAACTTGATGTTAGTACTTAGTTCATTCCAATGAACAGCAACTCTATAAGAAAATGAAACTTTTCTTCTATTACTTTGACAATGTCTAACTGTGCCCCCAGGCTGTAGCACTAACAAGTAATGTCAAGGCCTGGTCCGTTAGAGGTCAACTAACTGTACCACCAGGCTGTAGTACTAACAAGTAATGTCAAGGCCTGGAGTTCAACTAACTGTGACACCAGGCTGTAGTACTAACAAGTAATGTCAAGGCCTGGTCCGTTAGAGTTCAACTAACTGTGCCCCCAGGCTGTAGCACTAACAAGTAATATGAAGGCCTGGTTCATTAGAGTTCAACTAACTGTCTGTACGAAGAAAGAGGAGGAGAGTAGGAAGCGAAGAAGAAGACAGACGACAATGGGGGGGGGGGGGGTGGGGGGGGGGGGGGGGGGTTCAGGAAACAGTAAGGAATGAGGTCATGGGAGAGAGAGAGAGAGAGAGAGAGAGAGAGAGATTTTGCCTTCTGACTTTCTCGCGATGTTAAATCGTGGAACAGAAAAGAGTTTCAAAATTGATGTCATCAATACCATGGAAGATCTTATAAGTTTGTATAAGGCTGCGTCTCAACCTCCTACCCTTAAGAGAGTGTAAGTTTAGGTGTCTTAGCCTTTCAATATATGACATGTTTTTACATTCTTTTAGCAGTTTTGTGGCCCGTCTTTGAACTTTTTCTATTTGATTAGACTGCCTTTTCAAAAAAGGACACCATATAGCATTAGCATATTCCAGATGTGGCCTTGCAAAAGATTTATATAGTTTTAGAAAAGTGTCTTTATCAAGATAAGTGAAACTTCTTTTAATAATTCCTAACATCTGGTTTGCCTTGCCCACCACTCTCTGTATATGAGGATCAATTGATAATTTGTTATCAAAGGTAACACCCAAATCTTTCTCTTCTGTGACAGTATTTATCTGCTGCATTCCATCATTGAGTCTCATTTCATATTCAACATTCTGATTGTTTTTACCAATATGTAGCACACCACATTTTGATACATTAAAATATAAATTCCAGGTATCGGACCAATCCTGCAAACAGTAAATGTCATTTTGTAAAGTGGTACTGCAAGATGAGTTATTATAGATTTTATAGACTTAGAATATGGTAAGTAACGTTATCTGGTACCCATATCTTAAGAGACAGTCATTATCAATTGAAAGAGTTCAAAGGAGAGCAACAAAATTAGTAAAAAGTTGTAAAGATCTAACGTACCATGATATATTAAAACTGTTAAACTTACATTCACTAATGGGTAGGCGGATAAGAGGTGACCTCATTCAAATGTACAAAAATGTTCACAACTTAGTTGATATCAGTTTTGAGTCTCTCTTCTCACCATCCTTGTCTAACACAACTAGAAACCAAGAGGGGAAAGTACAAGTTCAACGGTATAACGCTAACAAACGTAAGCATTGTTTCAGTAACAGAGTTGCTAACTCCTGGAACTCACTGCCACCTGAACTAAAAAATGCACCATCTACTAACGCCTTCAAAAATCTACTTGACAAAAATGAAAATTTTAGTGAAATGTTTTACGATTATGATGATTGATATTGCAATCATAGTTTGATTGTTTTTCGCATGCAAATGCAACCTAATTAGAGAAAACATTCTGGATGGGACGTATTAAGCCGCAAGGCTTAGGCAGAAGCCAGTCCCTCTCTACTACTACTACTACTACTACTACTACTACTACTACTACTGCTGCTGCTGCTGCTGCTGCTGCTGCTGCTACTACTACTACTACTACTACTACTACTACTACTACTACTACTACTACTACTACTACTACTACTACTACTACTACCTCTACTACTACTACCTCTACTACTACTACCTACTACTACTACTACTACTACTACTACTACTACTACTACTACTACTACTACTACTACTACTACTACTACTACTACTACTACTACTACTACTACTACTACTACTACTACTACTACTACTAAGACCTAATTCCAACTTGTCCCATCTGCTTCCAACTTGTCCCATCTACTTCCAACTTGTCCCATCTGCTTCCAACTTGTCCTATCTACTTCCAACTTGTCCTATCTACTTCCAACTTGTCCCATCTGCTTCCAACTTGTCCTATCTACTTCCAACTTGTCCTATCTACTTCCAACTTGTCCCATCTGCTTCCAACTTGTCCTATCTACTTCCAACTTGTCCCATCTGCTTCCAACTTGTCCCATCTGCTTCCAACTTGTCCTATCTACTTCCAACTTGTCCTATCTACTTCCAACTTGTCCTATCTACTTCCAACTTGTCCCATCTGCTTCCAACTTGTCCTATCTACTTCCAACTTGTCCTATCTACTTCCAACTTGTCCTATCTGCTTCCAACTTGTCCTATCTACTTCCAACTTGTCCTATCTACTTCCAACTTGTCCTATCTACTTCCAACTTGTCCTATCTACTTCCAACTTGTCCTATCTACTTCCAACTTGTCCTATCTACTTCCAACTTGTCCTATCTACTTCCAACTTGTCCTATCTACTTCCAACTTGTCCTATCTACTTCCAACTTGTCCTATCTACTTCCAACTTGTCCCATCTACTTCCAACTTGTCCTATCTACTTCCAACTTGTCCTATCTACTTCCAACTTTTCCTATCTACTTCCAACTTGTCCTATCTACTTCCAACTTGTCCCATCTGCTTCCAACTTGTCCTATCTACTTCCAACTTGTCCCATCTGCTTCCAACTTGTCCCATCTACTTCCAACTTGTCCTATCTACTTCCAACTTGTCCTATCTACTTCCAACTTGTCCTATCTACTTCCAACTTGTCCCATCTGCTTCCAACTTGTCCTATCTACTTCCAACTTGTCCTATCTACTTCCAACTTGTCCTATCTGCTTCCAACTTGTCCCATCTTTCCCCCAGCCATTCATCTAGGCGGCCAAGAAAATCATTACTGTGTACAAATATATTTTCTACATGACCGAAGTGCCCAGTTATTACACACACCAGAACCATCAAAAGGATGATGGTGGTTGTCTACTGCAATAAGAAGAAGATTATGTGTGTGCACTTAATGTGATTTCACTTTCTCTTCCTCTCTCTCTTCTGATTCTTTTTCTATGGTCACCCCCTAAAGTGTGTACAATTACTTCTAATTATATATATATAAAGAAGTTGGTTACTGCCACAAGAAGAAGAAGACCATTAACCCTTTCGCCGCCGATGTCCACACTAAAAGGCGTGAAATTAGGATATGTTATCCAATGACCTTATGTTGTTCATTTTGGGAATATAAGGAAAGGCCTTATTTGACACATGTCATAGGGGGATTCACAGTATTGCAGATGTGGAGATAAGGAAAGGCCTTATTTGATACATGTCATAGTGGGATTCACAGTATTGCAGATGTGGAGATAAGGAAAGGCCTTATTTGATACATGTCATAGTGGGATTCACAGTATTGCAGATGCCAACTTTTCTTTACCCTTGACAGAAATGTTTGGCTACAAAATGGCTGGCGGCAAAAGGGTTAAAACCCCCCAGTTCAGCCGGGAAGGAACAGGCCCCACTTCCAGCAACAAGCGGGGGAGGGGGATCTAATTTTAGTGGTCAATTTGCGCAGGCTCAGATGGAGATCTATCTGATCAGTATAGTAATGTCATAGTATAGTTGCGCAGCGTATTGGCCATGAGGCCTGTTGCTGATCTTTTGATCAGGAAACTAACTAGCCTAACTTTGGGCTACAACCTAGCAATCTTTTGATTGCTCTTATTTCTACGACTGTTCACACGGGCGGTCTGCTGCAGACACACTGGCTGTGGCACGCAGCGGGTGATTCACATTGCTACAATACATAGTCCTCGAGAACCTTGTCTATGGGCGGTCTGCAGCAGACACACTGGCTGTGGCACGCAGCGGGTGATTCACATTGCTACAATACATAGTCCTCGAGAACCTTGTCTATGGGCGGTCTGCAGCAGACACACTGGCTGTGGCACGCAGCGGGTGATTCACATTGCTACAATACATAGTCCTCGAGAACCTTGTCTATGGGCGGTCTGCTGCAGACACACTGGCTGTGGCACGCAGCAGGTGATTCACATTGCTACAATACATAGTCCTCGAGAACCTTGTCTATGGGCGGTCTGCAGCAGACACACTGGCTGTGGCACGCAGTGGGTGACTCACATTGCTACAATACATAGTCCTCGAGGACCTTGTCTATGGGCGGTCTGCAGCAGACACACTGGCTGTGGTACGCAGTGGGTGACTCACGTTGCTACAATACATATAGTTCTCGAGAACCTTGTCTATTCTGTTCTTGAAACTTTTGTTGCACCAGATAAGGGATAAGTGGTCTGCTTGTTTACTTCTAGTCTTGATGAAAACTTTCATTTATTAATGTGAAAGATCGGTTGCACGTTTCCTAGCTTTTGTACAAAATCGTGGAATCAATCTCATTTCAGCAAGGCAGTGGTTGTTTGACCTCATGTGGCTAAAGGGTCGAGTTTCTCTAGACGACGGTCGCCGCGCGCATAACTGTTACGCCAAAAATGGGGTCTAAGAAACACTTTAGAAAACGTTATGGTGGAAAAAATATTACAAGCTCTTGTCTGATTGGTCAAAAAAAAAGTATTATTTTAACCAAACTTTAATGATGATGATGACGAAAATGATGATGATGCAGATGGAGGTGGACTGGTGTCTGTGCGATGATGACAAAGAATGATGATGATAATGATGGTGATGGAGGTGGACTGGTGTCTGTGCGATGATGACAAAGAATGATGACGATGACAAAGATGATAATGATGATGGTGATGAAGATGGAGGATGATCAGCTACAGATGGAGGTGGACTGGTGTCTGTGCGATGATGACAAAGAATGATGATGATGATGACAAAGAATGATACTGATGGTGATGGAGGTGGACTGGTGTCTGTGCGATGATGACAAAGAATGATGATGATGATGACAAAGAATGATGATGACGATGACAAAGATGATACTGATGGTGATGGAGGTGGACTGGTATCTGTGCGATGATGACAAAGAATGATGACGATGACAAAGATGATAATGATGATGGTGATGAAGATGGAGGATGATCAGCTACAGATGGAGGTGGACTGGTGTCTGTGCGATGATGACAAAGAATGATGATGACGATGACAAAGATGATACTGATGGTGATGGAGGTGGACTGGTGTCTGTGCGATGATGACAAAGAATGATGACGATGACAAAGATGATAATGATGATGGTGATGAAGATGGAGGATGATCAGCTACAGATGGAGGTGGACTGGTGTCTGTGCGATGATGACAAAGAATGATGATGACGATGACAAAGATGATACTGATGGTGATGGAGGTGGACTGGTATCTGTGCGATGATGACAAAGAATGATGACGATGACAAAGATGATGAGGGTGATGAAGATGGAGGATGATCAGCTACAGATGGAGGTGGACTGGTGTCTGTGCGATGATGACAAAGAATGATGATGACGATGACAAAGAATGATGATGATGATAACAAAGATGATAATGATGATGATGGTGATGCAGATGGAGGATGATCAGCTACAGATGGAGGTGGACTGGTGTCTGTGTGATGATGATGATGATGATGATGACAAAGAATGATGATGACAAAGAATGATGATGATGATGACAAAGAATGATGATGACAAAGAATGATGATGATGCAGATGGAGGATGATCAGCTACAGCTAGAGGTGGACTGGTGTCTGTGATGATGATAAATATGATGATGATAATGATGATGAAGAAGATGATAATAATGATGATGATGATGGTGTTGCAGGTGGAGGATGATCAGCTACAGCTAGAGGTGGACTGGTGTCTGTGATGATGATAAATATGATGAAGAAGATGATAATAATGATGATGATGGTGAAGATGATGATGATGGTGTTGCAGATGGAGGATGATCAGCTACAGCTAGAGGTGGACTGGTGTCTGTGATGATGAAGATGATGATGATGATGGTGTTGCAGATGGAGGATGATCAGCTACAGCTAGAGGTGGACTGGTGTCTGTGCAGACTAGAGGAGAAAATGGCCTCCCTCGACCCCTACAGTCGACCAGGTAGTGAAGATATTCTGAAATAGGAAATTCAGTCATTGCTCCTCAGGGACGATAAAACTAAGAAAAATAATTATAATGGGAGTTAATAAAAGCACTTTATTCTCAAGACGCCGGCCATCAAGAAGACAGGCCATTGTTTGTGTGGGTGTTGCCAGTAAACGGGTGTGGGTTACCTATCTCTTTTCTGTATTGGTGATGGTATCACTGTGTTACTGTTATGTTTCCAGGCCATTGTTTGTGTGGGTGTGTTGGTAAACAGGTGTTATGTGGGTTACCACTGTCTGTTCTGTATTGGTGATGGTATCACTGTGTTATTTTTCCAGGCCATTGTTAGTGTGGGTGTGTTGGTAAACAGGTGTTATGTGGGTTACCACTGTCTGTTCTGTATTGGTGATGGTATCACTGTGTTATTTTTCCAGGCCATTGTTAGTGTGGGTGTGTTGGTAAACAGGTGTTATGTGGGTTAGCACTGTCTGTTCTGTATTGGTGATGGTACCACTGTGTTATGTTTCCAGGCCATTGTTAGTGTGGGTGTGTTGGTAAACAGGTGTTATGTGGGTTAGCACTGTCTGTTCTGTATTGGTGATGGTACCACTGTGTTATGTTTCCAGGCCATTGTTAGTGTGGGTGTGTTGGTAAACAGGTGTTATGTGGGTTAGCACTGTCTGTTCTGTATTGGTGATGGTACCACTGTGTTATGTTTCCAGGCCATTGTTAGTGTGGGTGTGTTGGTAAACAGGTGTTATGTGGGTTACCTGTCTCTGTTCTGTATTAGTGATGGCATCACTGTGTTGCTTCCAGGCCATTGTTTGTGTGGGTGTGTTGGTAAACAGGTGTTATGTGGGTTACCTGTCTCTGTTCTGTATTAGTGATGGCATCACTGTGTTGCTTCCAGGCCATTGTTTATGTGTGTGTGTTGGGTAAACAGTTGTTATGTGGGTTACCTGTCTCTGTTCTGTATTAGTGATGGCATCACTGTGTTGCTTCCAGGCCATTGTTTGTGTGTGTGTGTTGGGTAAACAGGTGTGGCTTAGCACTGTCTTTGGGTGGCAGTAACTGTATGTTATCACTGTGTTCTTTTGACATACATTATTGTGTCTGTCTTTTCTAGGTTGGGTGGTGATATGTTATCACTGTGTTCTTTTGACATACATTATTGTGTCTGTCTTTTCTAGGTTGGGTGGTGATATGTTATCACTGTGTTCTTTTGACATACATTATTGTGTCTGTCTTTTCTAGGTTGGGTGGTGATATGTTATCACTGTGTTCTTTTGACATACATTATTGTGTTTTAACATTTTCAGCCCAAGAGGCAGCCAAGGTTCATCGTATTCTGAAGAGCAGCAAAGCACCGGTCATCAAGAAGAGACAGGCCATGAGGAACATGTTTGGAGACTACAGAGCTAAGATGAAGACTGCTGAAAAGAAAAGCTTAGCTGGTGAGTCATCATCATCACCATCATCATCGTTGTCATCATCATCATCATTGTCACCATCATCATCGTCATCATCATCATCATCATCGTCGTCATCATCATCATCATCATCGTTGTCATCATCATCGTCACCATCATCATCGTCACCATCATCATCATCATCATCGTCGTCATCATCATCATTGTCATCATCATCGTCATCGTAAATCATCATCATCATCATCATCGTCGTCATCATGATGATGATGTGAGGATAAACATATTGGGGTTTACAAGGCCAAAATAAAGCCAGTGTGAATAGATGAGTTGAGCTTAGCAGAGGGAGGTTTTGAGGGTTTAAGATGAGTGATAATGGTTTTGACAGAGAATTTTAGGGTTTAAAATGGCTGATTATGGTTTTGACCGAGAGTTTGAGGGTTTAAGATGGCTGATTATGGTTTTGACCGAGAGTTTGAGGGTTTAAGATGGCTGATTATGGTTTTGACCGAGAGTTTGAGGGTTTAAGATGGCTGATTATGGTTTTGACCGAGAGTTTGAGGGTTTAAGATGGCTGATTATGGTTTTGACCGAGAGTTTGAGGGTTTAAGATGGCTGATTATGGTTTTGACCGAGAGTTTGAGGGTTTAACCGAGATGGCTGATTATGGTTTTGACCGAGAGTTTGAGGGTTTAAGATGACTGATTATGGTTTTGACCGAGAGTTTGAGGGTTTAAGATGGCTGATAATGGTACTGAGGGTGTAACTCTCCTGACGCCAGTGGCGGTAGTTAACGACGCGGCAGGCTTGCCACATGGTTGCCCATGTGCTTTTCTATTTTTAGAGGCCTACAATTACATCATTGTATTTCCGCCTGTTGACGCACATGTGCTTTTCTATTTTTAGAGGCTTACAATTACATCATTGTATTTCCGCCTGTTGACGCACATGTGCTTTTCTATTTTTAGAGGCTTACAATTACATCATTGTATTTCCGCCTGTTGACGCACATGTGCTTTTCTATTTTTAGAGGCTTACAATTACATCATTGTATTTCCGCCTGTTGACGCACATGTGCTTTTCTATTTTTAGAGGCCTACAATTACAATTACATCATTGTATTTCCGCCTGTTGACGCACATGTGCTTTTCTATTTTTAGAGGCCTACAATTACATCATTGTATTTCCGCCTGTTGACGCACATGTGCTTTTCTATTTTTAGAGGCTTACAATTACATCATTGTATTTCCGCCTGTTGACGCACATGTGCTTTTCTATTTTTAGAGGCCAATTACATCATTGTATTTCCGCCTGTTGACGCACATGCGCAGTCAAAATAAAATGGTCTTCCGCCTTGTCTAGTAACGGCTCCAACCGTTTACAGTTGATTGGGAAAAAAAAAGATTTGGTGGTGGTGACTCGCCACGAGTGGAGTCGATAGGCGACCATGACAGGATTGATGTACTTCTTGGAGGAATTGCACTTAGAATGTAGCTGAATCGAAGTTGAAACTGGATCAACTGACTCGGCAGAAGAGGAGGGTAGCAGCAGATTGAGAAAGGTTGATCCGATTTCAAAAAATAATTTTTGGATAGTTCTCATGAGGACAGCATCGCCATTTTCCAAATAGAGTTGATTCTTGTCAATGAAAGAAACGATGAAGATTTTTGGATTAAAACTTGAGATAATTGTTGAAGCGAAGCAAAGAAGAGTACTGAAGAGTGTTAGGTGGAAATCAGCCCATCTTTTTGATTCGAAGTCGGATGAATAGATCAAATTAATTGGATGAATAGATCAAATTAATTGGCGATCTTGAAGTCAGTGTTTAGAATGATTTGGTGAAAGTCCAACCCCGACGTGTCAGTTGGCCCAATAACAACCGATTTACACGGATTGTAGCCAAGTAAGTTCAAATGTGTCTTTCTTATCAATTATCTATAGCACGCGCAGTTCCAAACCAACACATGTGACACAAAGTTGGCATGATTTTGTTTTTATTTTCTTGACACAATACACAATCACCACCATCATCAACAACATCTCCATCAAAAACACAACAAATCATTTTGTCCAAAAAAAAAAAAATGTTTACACCCTCCTACCAAGTTTCATGGCTTTTTGATGAGAACTTTATTTTCTGTAATTTTATTCAATAAAGTAGGTGGTCAAATTCAGAATGACTTTATGAAATGACTGACTTGGCGTGAGTATTATTAAAATGAGAGTTTATTAAAATGATGATTATGTATTATTAAAATGACTGATTATGTATTATTAAAATGACTGATTATGTATTATTGATTAAATGACTGATTATGTATTATGTATGGAGGGTTTCAGGGATGTGGGAGCTACGCATGAGCACATAAATGCGATTTATTCAACTATTTGATTTTTTTTTTTAAACATAGAGACGATTGTACAGATTATTGAGTTATTGAGTGGGGGGGGGGGGGGGGGGTATTTTGCACACACAGTGAAACAAAAGAAGTTTGTTGTGTGAGTACATTCCCTTGACTGAATTTTGTAAGCTTCTCTTTGGTTGGCCAGTTACGTCCAATGGCAATCCGCCATTTTCATGTGTTCGGCTACTTCCTCTGTGTCATTTTGAAGGAGGATTTGGATGTTTTCAAAGCTATTGAGTGAACGTTTCATCTTCAACCATGAAAATTATACATAGGACCATAGATTTGAAGAAAGGGGAGATCAACAAAGGATGCCAACATAAATTTGACAGGACTTGGCTGGATGAAACTGTATCGGACAGTAACATCTGCATAGGGGAGAGTAGACTACTTTGTAAATAACGAAGGCTGGTGATGTGTGTGTCCTTTGAGTAGACTACTGTGTAAATAACGAAGGCTGTGTAAATAAGAAGGCTGGTGATGTGTGTGTCCTTTGAGTAGACTACTTTGAATAACGAAGAGATGGGTGATGTGTTGGTCCTTTGAGTAGACTACTTTGTAAAATAACGAAGGTGGTAACGGTGTCCACAGCTGTGTGTAAATAACGAAGGCTGGTGATGTGTGGTCCTTTGAGTAGACGACTTTGTAACTAACGAAGGTGGTGATGTGCGCGTCCTTTTGAGTAGACTACTTTAAATAACGAGGTGGTGATGTGTGTTCCTTTGAGTAGACTACTGTGTAAATAACGAAGGTGGGATGTGTTTGTCCTTTGATTGAGATACTTTGTAAATAACGAAGGTGGTGATGTGTGTGCACTTTGAGTAGACTACAGTATTGTAATAACGAGGCTAGTGAGGTGGTGATCCTTGAGAGACTACTTTGTAAATAACGGAAGGATGGTGATGTGTCGTGTCCTTGAGTAGAACTAACTTTGTAAATAACGAAGGCTGGTGATGTGTGTCCCACAGCTTGTGTAAATAACGAAGTGTGGGTAACATGTGTCCACAGCTGTGTGTAAATAACGAAGGCTGGAATGTGTGGTCACAGCTGTGTGGAAATAACGAAGGCTGGTAACGGTGTCCACAGCTGTGTGTAAATACCGAAGGCTGGTAAGGTGGTGTCCTTTGAGAGAACTACTTTGTAAAATAACGAAGGCTGGTGAGTGTGTCCACAGGGTGTGTAAATAACGAAGGCTGGTAACGTGTGCACAGCTGGGGTGTAAATAAACGAAGGCTGGGTACGTGGTCCACAGCTGTGTGTAAATACCGAAGGTGGTGATGTGTGGTTACACAGCTGTGTGTAAATAAACGAAGGCTGGTAAAGTGTGTCCACAGCTGTGTTGAAATAACGAAGGATGGTAATGTGTGTGCACAGCTGTGCAGTAAATAACGAGGTGGAATGCAGGGGTGGGATTTTGTCCGTTTTTTCGCCGGAAATCCGGTATTTAAAAAAAAAATCCGACATTGAAAAAAAAAATTCACGGCAAAAAATAACTATATTCTTTAACACTAGTAGTGCTGTACCGATGATACGGGATAGCCCCCCCCTAGAGCCAATAGCGTCTCCAGAATATTACGGGAAGCACACAGACAACAACAAAGCACTAATATAGTCGGCAATCATTGAAATATTGTTACCTACCCACACTACGTCACAAAACAAGGTGTTGCGCTGACAATCACATGCATTAATGCGGTATTTCATTGTAGAAAGTGGTGAAATAATATTTTTTATTGGGTCGATCTATTTCGCGGGTCAGAAAGAAGAGAATACAAAAATGCGACCAGATTTTTATTGTCCATTCTGAAGAGCTTCCAGGCAGATTTTTTATGGTAGAGATCGTAATTAGGGCTTGAAATGAGTCAGTAGATTATATTATACTGGCGAGTACGATGACGGAGGAATTTCGAAATTTCAACGGCAAAGCAACTGAAGGAAAATTGACCGCGATTGTGGCCGAGTTGCAACTTGGAGGC